>PYST01000154.1:52939-90944 GCA_003049485.1 Ophioceras dolichostomum
CCCCCCCCCCCGAGATCAGAGAGATCATCGATGGACTTCGAGCCCAAGCCATCGTTCCTACGTCAAGGTACGTTGCTATGGGACCAGACCCCTCTTGCAACGACAACAGTAGATCGAATGCTTGCCCTGATAGGCCGAGACTCACCGCCTACCATGACTATGACAGCATCGATCGGATCCGAAAGACATGGACCCTTGCATGGAACCACAAACAACCTTTCTTCTCGAAACCCTCATAGGGCTTACAAGTTACAACGGGCGGGAAGTCGGTGCAGCGAAAGGGCGAACGGCCATGACCTATGGACCAAGAAACGCTCTCCTCTCGGGCGAGGCCTCAACAGTAATAATATGCTGTGGACTGTTGAGTCAAAGGTCTACATTCCTCTCGGACACCCCATCAAGGACTGGTATACACTCGCCAAGAGGCGGCCACGCTAACCGGGAATCAGCACCAGGCGGCGTTGGGATGTCCCATTGTCGGTGTCCAGGAACAAGGTTGGACCGGAATCGGACCGGAGCCGGAGCGGAACTCGAACCGAACCATCTTTAAGCCGGATAAAGTTGCCGCCTCGTATCACCCCGCTTGAGCGGGCCGGCGCCGCTCGTCTCACCAGCAACGTCCTTTTCTCTCTCTAAGGTGACGGACTACTAACCCCCTTCCCCTTTCCCATCTTTGAAAGCCTTGGCTCAAGGGACTGGGCCCTTTCCGATTCAACCTGCTCGTGGATTTAGCGCCGGTGTTCTCCTGGCAGACGGGCTTGCTAGGTATCTTTAGATCTCATCACCATGGCGTTGTCTTGGATCACTTATACTGATGGCAGTCTTCGAGCAGATGTCCCAAAGAGAGCGCTAGCTAGCGGTCCAAGTATACGGCTAGAGCAGCGCTATGGCGTCGTGGGAGATCTCGAGAGTGCCCGGAGCAGAGCCTGCACAGGGCACATGATGGGTGGCAGGAGCGGTTAAGATGGTTGTCGAGTCCACTCCGCAAGTGGCAGTCGTACAGCAGACCGAAACAATAGGTGTGGAAGAATCGAACTCTTCTCTTCGTATCCTGGCGAATACGATGTCTCCACGCTGGGTACCTGGCAGCCGCGCTCCAGACATCCATCCTCAACAAACAAGATGACGCTATGCCACTCGCGAATCAAACGAGGCGCGCCGCCTCCTCCGCGAAACAAGAGACCTGGCCAAGCGGTCATGTTATCATCGAGCATGGGGCAACAGAAGATCCCACCTGCCTTGGTAGCGACTTCTCGCCGGCCATAAATCGGCGTGCTCGCAGCTCTGGGTTTCGGTGAACTTCTCTCTTCCCTTTCTATATGGTCCATTCTGCAGAGGAGACTGGTGAACGGTGGCCGACTCTGGGGCTGTGATGAAGCATCACAAACCGGGCCCAACACCACACAAAAGGCTATCAAAGCTCGCTACAAGACCGCGATACTCAGCAAGAAGGAGGAAAACAGATACGGCAGATCAGCTCTTTTCGCTCCAGCCTATGAAGAGAAATCCGGTCTCAGGTTCACTCTCGTTCACCAGACGCTGCTCGGCCATGTGCCATACAATATTTCTTTGCAATCACTTTATCATATGAATATACTCCGTCTCAGTCCCACTTTCTGAAGATGCGTCACTCGTTTTTATTCCTCCTCCTCAGCGCCAGCCTCGGGCAGTACCCGGTTCCAGTCCACTCGCTCTTCTCATCGTGGAGCAGCATGTTCGGTGGACTCCTCCAGGAACGATGCGAGTTCAACTCGGCGAGCTCGCCGTCGTGCTGGGGCGACTTCGACCTATCGACCAACTACTACGAGCATGGTCCAGACACGGGTGTCATTCGGGAGTACTGGTTCGACGTGGTCAACTCCACCATGGCCCCTGATGGTGTTGAGCGCATGGCTCTGTCCATCAACGGCAGCATCCCCGGACCGACCATCATCGCGGACTGGGGGGACACTATCGGTGAGTGCCGGAAGACATGCATGGGAGGCATGGGAGGCATTGGACACACTAGACGGGCCCAAATTCCATCGTTTCCATGCACCTTACCCCCTTTCACAAGGATGAGACCCATAGAAGACCCATTAGCTAACTCTAGCCGAATCAAACAAGTCGTCCACGTCCACAACGCGCTCGAGAACAACGGCACAAGTCTGCACTTCCACGGAGTCCGCCAGAACTACACGAGCCACATGGACGGCGTCTCGGCCATCACCCAGTGTCCAGTGACTCCCGGCCAGACGATGACATACAGATTCAAAGCGACGCAATATGGAACCTCTTGGTACCACAGCCACTTCCAAATCCAGGCCTGGTAGGTCGCTGCGCCCCTCACCTTTCTGTTCTGTCTGTCTCACCCCTACCGCTCCTACAGCTACGTCGTCGTTGCCTATCTGTCTCTCGACTACTAACCAAACGCTCCCTCCCCTCCCTTGTCTCTCCCTCGTCCTCCAGGAACGGCATCTTCGGCGGCCTAATAATCAACGGCCCAACCTCGGCGCCCTACGACGAGGACCTCGGCACGCTCATCCTGTCCGACTGGTTCCACCAGCCGGTGGACCAGCTCCTCGCGGGGGCGTCGGCCCCTGGAAGCGGCCCGCCCGTGGCCGACAACGGACTCATCAACGGCACCAACGTCCTCGGAGACCCGCCCGTCGGCAAGAGGTTCGAGATGGTCTTCAAGCCGGGCGTGCGGTACCGCATCCGGCTCGTGAACGGTGCCATCGACACCATGTTCCGCTTCATGATCGACGGCCACAACCTGACGGTGATGTCGACCGACTTCGTGCCCATCCACCCTTACACGGCGACGTCCATCAACATCGCCATCGGCCAGCGCTACGACCTCGTAGTCACCGCCGACGCGTCTGGGGGCCAGGGTTCGGGCCCCGCAGCCGACGGTGGTGATGGTGGTGGGTCAGGAGGGTCAGGAGGGGCGCCCAGCTTCTGGCTGCGCGCCATCCCCGTCGGCAGCTGCGGGAGCGACCACGAGAACGCGGCGAACATAATGGGAATCGTGCACTACGATCTAGGTGCTGCTGGTGGTGCTGCCGGCGGGAGCAGTAGGAGGAGGGGAGAGCCGAAGTCCAAGATGTGGAGCTACCTGGACGAGTGCACGGACGAGGACCCGGCGTACCTCGTGCCGTCGCTCCCCGTGGACGTGGGCGAGCCGGGCCGGACGCAGCCCGTGGCCGTGGGGCTGCGGGTCCTAGACGGCTTCTACAAGTGGACGCTGAACGGGGACATGTTCAGGTCCAATTGGCGGCGCCCGACCATCCAGCGGGCGATCGCGGGGAATAACACGTGGGAGGAGGGGCAGCAGGTTGTCGAGCTGCCGCAGTCGAACGAGTGGGTTTACTTTGTTGTTGAGAATAGTGGACTGGTGAGTTCATATGATGAAAACAAAGCATGCCTGGCCTAGCCGCTCCCATCCCCATTCCCATCGCCTCCCTCAAAATCACCCAACGCACCACCGCCATAGGTGTTTTTGTTTGTTTATTTTTGCCCTCCCCAAGAGGCGTATTCGATTCCGTCACCTCTCTGTCAACGAGCGAGCGAGCAGCAGCTAACATGACGTCCACGAAACAAAACAACAACAATAATAATAACAGGACCATCCTTTGCACTTACACGGCCATGACGTTCACATCCTCGCCCAAGACATCGGGAACTACACCGATGCGGTGAAGCTCAACCGCGTGAACCCTCCCCGCCGAGACGTCGCCATGCTCCCCGCCAACGGGTTCCTCGTGCTGGCCTTCCGGACGGATAATCCGGGCGTGTGGCTGATGCACTGTCATGTACGTGTCGTTCTTTTCCCCTTTTCTCTCTCTTCGTCATCATTTCTCATCTTCCACCCTTGGGACCACCGCCACTATAATTTCACCTGGGCATGATCAAGGTGATGATGGTGATGATGATAAATGAGGCAATGCACCACAGCAGAACCTTCCGAGTGGACGAGACAATCATGTTTTCCGAAAAGAACACGCTAATTTCTTTTGTTTTTTTTGTTTTTCTCAACGATCGAGTCGACGACGACAACGACGACGACAAAGAGAGAGGAGAGAGGAGAGGCTAACAGGTGTGTTTGTGTGTACAAACAAAACAAAACACAACAGATCGGTTGGCACTCAACGCAGGGCTTCGCGCTTCAGCTCGTCGAGCGGATGTCCGAGATCACGGCGAACACGACCCTGATGGGCGAGTGCTGCCAGAACTGGGAGAAGTTCGCAAAGGCTAGGGGCTTGAGGGATGATGGTTCTGGTCTTTGAATAACCTACCCACTTATCTTACCTAGGTCCCTTACCTACCACCTACCTTACCGTAGGTACTTTCTTGAGGGTGTCTTGTTTGTCTGTCTGTCTGTCTGTCTGTCTGGTTGGCTGGCTGACTGAAGGCCCTAGAGGAGAGGCACGCTAGCCTTAGGCAGTATATCGGGCAGACAAGAGAGACGGAGAGGGCAGCCGCAGAGGACAACGTGGGCTAGACGTAGGAGAAGAAAGAAACCCAACTCTAAAAAATCTTGGGGGCTCTGGCAATGGCTTGTCTATCTGTCTGTCTTGTCTGTCTGGCTTACTGCCTGCCTGTCTGTCCTCTGGTGGTGTGTCTTGGGGTTTAGATTTGGTTGAAAGAACGATGGTGATTAAAAAAAAATTACTTTCCGCTCCTAAATTCCCAACATCGCTACCCGGCAAAGGTGGGGGGGGGGAGCCTTTTATGAATTTTCCATATCCGACAGCTCAATCCTCCTGAACTGTTGCAGCTCTTCTGCCGTCGCGGGCGTGTAAGTGACGTCTCACCGACCGGGCCCGTAGTCTTCTCCGCCCTCCGTATCCCACTTCAGCCACCATTTCTCTCCAGGTGCGTAATCAACCCCGAAGTGCCGCAGTGGCTCCTCTGGTATCGGTACTCCCGTGGCCTTCCAGCGTCGGAAGATGATGGATTCGAACAGCTCCCAGAAGTTTGCTTCGTTCCCTGTGAGATTGTACAGGTCGTCTCGCCAATCCCGCTTGGTCTTGAGCTTGTTGATGATGGTGGCGGTGGTTGCATAGTCATCATCGACATCGACACTCCTGTCCGTAGGCTTCGCCCTTGTAGTACGCCTCCACGCGCCATTGAGCGGGTCGAAGCCAGTGTAGATGATCTCATGCCACCGGGGGTTCTCTGGGTCGTATTCGGCCAGCCCTATCGTCGTCGGCTTGCCGATGATAGAGCCTCCTACGGCGTCGTCGGGGAGCTGCGAAGTAGGGGGCCTCTTGAGCCCATCCAAAGGTTTGAAGAGAGGCCCATGTTGGGGTTTCAAGATAGGCCCATCCAAAGGTTTGAAGAAGATAGGTGGTGTTTTCTTGTTGGAGCGTTTCTCGAGCTGCCGTTGGAACTCCTTGATGTCGTCGAGATCCCTGATGTCTCTGCTGGTGGATGGGGGGATCTCCTGCTGCTGCTGTTTCTGCTTCTGCCTCTCGTGCTCCATCTTCTGCTGGTACGCGTTCTCAAGCGTCATGACGTGCATGTAGATCTCCTCTGGAGCGGCGGTGAGGATGGGAGAGGCGGCCCGCTTGGCCTTGGGCTTGTGAGCAGAGATCACGCCGGTCCCCTCGTGCTCGTACCCCGGAAGCGAACCATCAAGGTATGGCGGGAGAAACTCTGCCACCTCTGGGGGGTAAACAGGGGTCACAGGGACCACATCGGTCTCCACGTCCTCGTCCTCCAGAAGCGAACCATCAAAGAGGTATGGCGGGAGACCGTACTCTGGCCAGTTTACATCAAAGGGGTCCCTTCTGGGGTCCAATCGCTTGGTCACCAACTTGCGCCTCTGCCGCCGCGAGAGCCGCCTCGTCGTCTTCGGCTCCTCCGCGGCGGACACGACAACGCCCGGCGTGGCCCCATCGACCTCGAGGTGGCGGTAGATGGTGGGCAGCTCTTCGTCGCGGGCCCGTTTGGGGGGATCATCCCAGTGCTCCCACGGGTAGTCTGGCCCTTTGTCGACCTCCTCGGGCTCGGCGTTGATGACGACGGGGACGCTGAAGGGCGTGGTGACGTTGATGGTGGTGGTCACGTTGAAGGTCACGTTGCCGTACGTGGTCGAGTTGGCGGGAACGGTGAAGATGGCTGCCTTGGGCCTCGGGTCCGGAGTGACTGGGTGGTCTTGCTCCCACATCCCCTGGGCCTGGACGCCTGCGGTGGGCTCGTCGATGAAGCCTTTGCCTCTCTTGGAGAGGCTCTCGAGGTGGGGCACCACGGCGCTGGCCGCAGGATCTATCTCGGCGATGAGGGCAGGCAGCGCCTGGACGGGCGCCGCCGCCAGGAGGGCTGCAGCGATCTGGATGGCGAGCATTATGGGCCTGTCAGATCTGGGCAAACAGAAGTGGCTCGCAATGTGGTTGGAGCGATAGTCCATAGAAGGTTCGGGGTTGAAAGAGATCGGGTCCAGAAGGGGGAGGGCAGAACTGGAGGTCCATCTATTATATACGAAGGTTCGAGCCTTTCCTGTGTTGACGCGCGGGCGCAAAATCTTTGTTCTCGACCTCGTCATGGACTCCTCAGACTTTGGCTGGATATATATGTTTTCCAACACGCCATCATCATAGACTACAGCGTGACAGCGCAGAGGCCTCCCACTCCTAACGGTAAATTAGTCGCCGACGACATCGATCGATTTAGGACTCCAGTGTCCCACTATCCTCTCCCTCTCCTTTGTTGTTTAAGGCGGTCCAGATGCACTTCGGTAACCGGGCGCCACCAATGTCGCATACGTAGACGAAACTGCCGAATAGGAGGCTTCCATAACAGTTCCATTTCGCCACGGGCTGGCCTTATGGCACGAAGGTAGCCCATTGATATCGGAGGGTAATGATCTGGAACGAAGAGGTTCGTGAGTGAGTTTCATCGACTGCTTCAACAATATCTCTCAGTCAGCCCCCACTGTTCCTACCGAAAGTGTCTCACCACTTCGATGTGATAGCTAACCTACCTAGAGGTCCTCGTGCGTTGATGTTGGTGTTGACGACTCCTTACAAGTAGATGTTTTCATCTTGCCCCTCGGTCTCCTGCAGACAAGCATCACGCCTCCGTCTGTGAGAGTCGGGCGCGCCACAATGTCATCGTCATCGACGACATACTTGAGGGGCCATGGGGAGCATCGATAAGCTCTAATACCCAGCGCCCCGACCACAGCGGCTTCGATTAGCGGACTCGAGCGGCTAGTCACCATAGGAGACTGCATGCATGCAAAAGATGATCCGCCATGTTGATCCGAAGAGCTCTCTCGGCCCTAGCAATGTCCCGACGCGCGCTGTCAGCTTCTTGAATCTTCCTACCCTTGGGAGCGAGAATGTTTCTGCATTCATTTGGAGAGAGAAACGGAAGCACCCATATGCAGTACAGACCTGGAGTCGATTCCAAACTGGCGATCAGAGATCGTGATTCCTCACGCACTTGTGATTGCTCTGAATTGGACGAATTCTTGCCCGATAGCCAGTTGGGCCGTTTTCGATGGTGTGGTGGGTGGCCAGGAAGAAGGCCTCTGCAATCATGGAAACAGCCCACGGAGCGGCCCAGCTTTGCTCTTTCCTTCATGTCATCATTTCACGTTGAATGCTGCATCGTCAGAGTAGAAAAGCACCGGACGTGCGTGTGCGCCACGCCGTCATGGAAATTTGCTGTTACCGGGCTTTCGTTTGCGACGGGAGAATTGATCTAGTGCCAGACGTCGAGTTAGGGTTGAATGGAGCTAGGATTTGGGTGCGGACCTCTCTCACCTTCATGCTCCTTCCCTGAAAATATCAGACGCACGCGGATGAAGCCCGCACAAACAGACCGTACCCAATTCGACCAACCTACGCAACCTCGACCTTTTCCCCCGCCCCCGCAGCCTACCCCCGGCGGCATTCCGTTGTATGGAATAACGCCGAAATCCAGGGAAGTAGATGACTCCTTCACGATCCTCTATTCTTGTTTAAGGCTGATCTTTCTTGGCCGGCCTCAATTACGGTCAACCAACGCGGCCCTTCACGGACGTGCCCGGTTGGAGCTATGGGCCTGGATAGTGGTCACCCTCCGGGTCGGGTCACGATGGCCGGTACCCCGAGAGTGCATGGGCCGCCTCCGGGTCTGGCAGCGGTCAGAAGGAGTCATGAACCTCCCCCTTGCCTTACCTAGAACAGCCTTGACTTCTCTGCGGTCTCGGCGATAGCCCCGTCAGCTGCTCTTTTCTTCTTCGAATTACTCATCGTCCACGATCGGGGACTGGCAAGGCTAGGGCAACAGCAAGCAAGCTTCACGGAGAATCGTCCTGGCCGGGCTCCTGGCCCAGGGAGAATGACGCACCGACAATCACCTGTGCGGGCACAAGAACAACCTTGCATACAGAGCCAGCGTCGACGTTGCATTTGGGGGTTTCGGGCATAGCAAGATGCCTCTTCGGAGGAGAGAAATGACATTCACCGGCCATGTCGGTCCGGGCCCTGGTGATGGTGACTAGTAGACGAGACGAGACGAGACTACGGGCGGCCTCATACCACAGAAAGATAAGGAAAGACACAGACAGGAGAGAAGAATGAATATAAAAGGTTCCTAATTCCACGCAGCAATCTCCCCCGTGTGTCTGGGCCTAGTCGCCCTCGAGCTATCTATTGGTCTCGCTCTCGGAATACCCCCTATCCTATTCTCTACTGCCCCTTTCTCTCTTCGTATCCTTGACCCGACGAGCGCCACCGACAGCTCTGGGACGAGCTAACTCCCTAACCATGATCATCTCAACAGTCCTTAAAGCAGTGCTTCTAGCAATATCAGCGGCGGCGCCGCTCTGCGGCGCACATGTGCTCCCACGAAACACACCTGGCGTGCCCGAGGCTCCGTTCGTCAACCCCGACGAATCACTCAAGGTTCCCGGCAGGTTTCTGGTGACTCTCAAGGCTGGCCACAGCGTTGATCAGCACTTCGCAGCGATCGGGGTCGACTTCCGGAAGATGAACGGCACGGACTTCAAGTACATCGATTCTATCAACACCTATATGGTTACTACGGACGACAATACGATTCACCAAAAAGTACGACATGATCTCGGCGTGGAGGTTGTAGAGGGTACGTTGATATTAGATCCGTCCCCCACTGTTTCATCTGCCCATTCCCCCCTCCATCTCTCTCTCTGTCCCAGCTGCTTCGCTAACTTGGAGCACATCAACAGTGTCACACAACATCAAGATGGATTACGAGCCCGACGAGCGCATCTACGATCCGCCCAACCCCGGAAACGCCTCATTGTCCGTCAGCAAGCGATGGGACAACCTGACCATGAACGACATGGGCTTCTGGTACTCCGCGCAGATCTCGGCCGGGAGGAAGATCCCCGAGAAGATGGCGGTCGACCCGGCCTACCAGTACGTGACGACGAACAACCCGCTGCCCGGCACCGGCGTCAACATCTACATCCTCGACACCGGCGTCGAGCTCAAGCACAACTCCCTGAAGGTGCGGACCTTCCAGCCCGGCCAGGCCGTCACCTGGTTCACCGGCGGACCCAGGACGAGGAACTTCCGGAGCTTTGCCACGGACGACGCCAGGGACCTGAAGGACGATGAGCGCTCGCCGTACGCGACTGAGAACATGGTGAGTCGTCTACCTACACAGTGTATACACGCTCCACTGTGCAGCCTTGCAGCCGATTCGCTGTCAGCTCGCTTTCAGCTCGAGATGGATGCAGATCGCTTTTACACCTCCGGCTAATTATTTTTGAAATACTCCTTGTAGGCCGATACGATTGGTCATGGAACACATGTTGCTGGCGTTGCTGCTAGCTGGGAAGGAGGGGCAGCGATCAATGCATCCGTCGTCAACGTCAAGGTCCTTGGGAAGGGCGCGACCACTGAACACATCGCCCGTGGTAAGGAAAAGCTCCTAAATGTGTCTGAATCGGCGGTATTGAATCAGCTGCTAACCTGGGCCGCCAGCCATCGTCGATGTGACGAACGAGCACATCGCGTTCAAGAAGAAACCGGTTCGTGCTATCTTTCTGCAAAAGCATGGGTCCTCGGCCTCCCTTCCCATTCCTCCTCTCCCCTATCCCCAAACGCCAACCAGAATCAAATCACAGAGACTAATTCCAAAATCTCCGATTTTGCCTCCCTTTTGCAGCCGCCTGGTTGGAAAGGCTCGGTCATCAACATGTCCTTCTGGGTCACACACAACCGAATCATCGAGGAAGCGTGCAAGTACGCCTACATGAACGGCGTCGCTCTCGTTGCCGCCGCTGGTAACGAGAATAAGGCCATCAGGCCCGAAGATGGACATGCTCCTTGCAGGTGAGCAGGCGCGGCTCTAACATGCCTCGATCACCAGCTCTTGATCCAGTCATCTAATCAACTGACGTCTAATCGCCACGAAACCACCCATCTAGATATCCCACGGTTCTCTGTGTCGGCGCAACCGATATCGAGTACAATAAAGCGAGCTTCTCCAACATTGGGACAGCTATAAATGTCATGGCTCCCGGGAAAGACATGATTGGTTCTCTGCTGGGAGGAGGATTCAGCATCAAAAGCGGAACTAGCAGTACGTTCTGTCACCATCTCCCTTTCCCACGCCCCGCCACAGCAAGCTCAAGGGCAAACCAGGACCTGCCCATCTACAACTAAGCACCTCAATGTCCATTTTCCGCTTTTTTGTCAAGACACTATCCAGTACTGACACGGGCTTATTACCTACCTCCCAGTGGCCGCGCCAATCGTCTCCGGAATCATCGCCAACTTCCTCGGCTTCGAAGGCGCCGTGCTGTACGACGACACGGCCAAAATATACGACCGACTGCTTGCCAACGCCCTGAACGGGGTAATCGGCAACCTGGCCGTGGCGCCCAACATGTTCGCCACCCTAGGCTTGCACCACCCAGACCGCGTCGACCCGAACCCGTACTCGATCAAGACTGGATTCTGGGTCCCGCTGCCAGCGAACGCGGGCGCCGGTGCTGGGAGCAGCGGCAGCGGAGACGACAAGAAGCCACCCACGGGAGGCTGTAACTCCCCGGCCGCGGGTGGCGATGGCACTGGTGGTCAGGGTGGTGGCTCGGGCGGTGGCAGCTCTTCGTCTGCAACTGGCGGTCATACCTCGGCCACTAGCGGGAGCGGCTCATCTGGTGGTGGTGGTACAGGAGCGGCTGGAGGCAACTCCGCTTCGTCAACGAGCAATGGCACTTCTCCGACTAGCACCAACGACAAAGGCAACGGTAGCGGCCATACTACGACTGGCGGCGCCTCATCCACGATGCCCACGGCCGCCGGGGGTCCAAAATCTACCAATAACGACAGCGAGAAGCCCCAGACAGGCGGAAGCGGCCATGCGCCGAGCATCACAAGCTCTTCAACAGAAGGAAAAGCGATGTCCTCACCCACCACGGGCGGCAACGGCAGCAACGGCGGCGCCGAGGCCGGCGGCAGCAACATCTCGACGAAAACCATCACAACCATCTCTCCCATGGGCAGCGGCACTGGCACCCTCGTAGTAGTCACAACAACAGTCACCGGCAACCCGTCCTCCTCAACTCCAGGGACAGCCAGCGGCGACGGCGGCAGCAACATCGTCATGACCAAAACCATCACAACCATTTCCCCCATCGGCAGCGGCACCGGCAAGCAAGTAACAGTCACCACAACAATCAGCGGCCCAGCCGCCTCCCAAACAGCCGCCGACGACGCCCTCCCAACCGGCCCGCTCTGCCACCTGAACATAACCGAGCTGAAGACCTGCGCCGACCTCTACACGAACCTCTACGCCCAAGTCTCCGTAACCGACCGATCCGGCAAGTCCGTCTACGTCTCCCCCGCCGACGAGCACCTCATCATCGACTCTAGGACAGGCGACTTCCCCACCGGCACTAACGCCCCGAAAAACGTCGTCGGCGTGTCTATCAACGACCGCCAGCCCTTGAACCTGACGGGCGTCATCTGGCCCAACTGGCGGCTTGTTGTCATTGGCGAGCACGTGAATGACTACATACAGTTTTATCATAATATCCCGGGCTTCAACGACGGGGACGCGTGGGTCGCGGGCAACGACTTCGCGGGGGGGAGGACAAATACGGGGGCGAGGTGCGTGGCGAATCGGGAGGGGTTTTATTGGCCGGGTGGGCAACCGAAGTGTGATGAGCAGATTCATGTGAGTTTTTTTTTTTTTGCTTTTCTTTATCATCTTTCTTCCCTTTCCTTTTCTCGTTTGCTTTTGCTCTTTATCGCTTTTCTTCAGAGCCTCTCACTGACTGGCTGGCTAACTGACACATACTTATGTGAAACCATAGACTCGAAAGTTCAACTGCGTGTTCAATTGCGGTCGTTGATCTCCCTAACGGCATTGGACATTTCCTGTCCCTATTGTATTCATCCATCTGTTTTCATATTTCTTTTGGGAACTCGACCTTTCTGTTGTCCTTATTCTCGAATTCTGTATGATACCCCAACCTTACACCATCCCTTGCTAATTTTTACGAGGTAGATAAAACACTTTCTGTCCCGTCGAACAGTTTCCCAACGCCTTTTTCTCCCTATTTCATATCCGTTGTATATGCTTCCACTGGCCTTCAGTTTTTTTTCAATTCTCTTTATTTTCCCTACCTTAATGTGTATCCTCGCTGGAGCTTTGTTAAAGACCTGGTGCTTCTATTGTTTGACGTTCATATTACTGCTGATGAGTGCTCTAAGCTTTGGGAATGGCAAGTCGAGCCGACCACTTAGCAACTAGAGTAATGCACGGGAGCGATGGAAATGAAGTCCATATAAGTCAATCTTGGCTGTGCTATTTCTGTCCAGCGACGTGCCAGTGGCTGATTAGCCGCACATTCCCGGCTATGCGTGGAAGCTACGGAACATTGGTCTCCTAAGGGGCAAGGTCCCCTCCTACCAGGGCAGCAAACTGCCCACATGAGGCTCCCTCGGTGTGGTCCGAGATCAACATTACTATTCCAGGAACTGGAAGCCTCCCGTGACCGCAAAACGTGTCGGGATATGTCTTCCGTCTTCCGGGCTCTCCAGGGAAGGTGATGTCGATCATCAGATCAAGATCAAAGGCACATCTACGGGGGGCATCTATATCATGCAACAGACCCTTGAAATTCCTCTTCGTCGTACACATGAGACGTGCGAGCACTTCAAGACCCCAAGATCTGTCCGCGGCTGGTTTCCTCGAACGCTAAATCTGCGCGGCGCTACTACATTACTCACCAGCCAACCTACGAGAGCTCCCATTGCTAGCAACGCCGGATGTCCCCGGGGTGTTTCTCAAAGGAACAAATTCTTGAGAAATGCTTCTTCGAATCTTCGTTTCTGTCATCATGGCGGCAGTAGCTGTCCCACCATCGGTCCTGGGCGCTCCAGCACCAGCACCTCTACCTCAAGACGGCCCTGTCAAGCGGCCGCCTCCCAAATACCTGTACTGCGGGTCCCGTGGACTGAAGCCCTGTCCCGAGGGACAGATCTGCGTTGAGGACCCGTTCCGGCCTTTCAACAGTTGTGGCATGTCCTGCGACATTCCCGGTATGTGCTGTGCTTCCAACTGCTCTGATACATAGCCACATATAGCTAACGAAGCTGCCATGTCCGCATGGCCACCACCACAAAAGGCATCTGCGTGGATACTAGTCGCCCCTGCAAAGCTTGCGAAGTCGTCGATTGTGCATCCGGGTTGAAATGTGTGGGAATTCCGCAGGCTTCGGAGGAGGGTGATGATGATGACTGCGAGCCGGTCTGCGTCTGAAGGTGTCGTGTCGGTCGCGAAGCGTTTTTGCATCTTGTTGTCCCGGTATATCCACCGGCAGGTGTTCTCAAGTTATCGAGTATGGATGAAGCGGCTAGTTGGCTTGGTTGGGACCGGGAGCAGTGAGATATTTTGCTTTGGGATTGGTAAAAGTGGTTAAGCTACGAACCACATAGCCCAATACAACGCTTCCTTGCTACTGATGATTTGGGCGGCGCTCTGCTCGCTCCCGCGCTTAAAGTGTCCGCTCCGGGATAATCATCGACCCATCTAGCCGTGCTAGATGTACGTTACGGATAATGCAATGCGAATCCTCCTTCGTATGCCACTATCTCCTCCCTCATACAGAGCCTCTAGAACAGTGAACCATCTCCTCCCGAATGTCCGTGGGCATGGAAAAGCTAAATCAGATGCGTTTACGCATCCAGCAAATAGTAGTAGTACAGAACGCTAAAAGACCAAACCAATAAGGGGACATAAAAAGAAACCCCCAAGTAATGCAAACCCAAGTAAGCGTTCTGGCTCCTAGTCTGAGTCCTCGTCACTAGTGGCCTCGATATTCGCCTTCTTGGGCGCCGCCTTCGCCTTGGCCTTCTTGGCGGGAACAAGAGGAGCACCACCGGCGTCGGCGTCGGCGGGGGCGGCGCCGCCCTCGTCAGCAGCGCCGTACGGGTCGGCCACATCCTCTCCCTGGCTGCGCAGTTCGGCGTTGATGGCAGGGGCCGCCTTGAGCAAGGCCTGGTACTGCTCGACGGAGAGGGAGATGCCCTGCACAGATTGTGTAAGCAAGTGAGTTGCGGCGACAACTTATATCATCCAGCGTGGCCATTGCGCGCCCCCGAAAAGGAGCCGAAAGATGAACTGGCGGGATCGAGGTGGATAGGGATCGACATACCTTCTTGCCGGGCTTCAACTCGCCATTCTGCTCGTAATACTCCCGAATGTTGACCAGGAGCTTGCCCTTGAACGTGGAGATTCCAACGCGGCGCCTGGAGGACAGCTATTGATGATTGGGGAATACAAATTCGGGAAGTTAGAGATGTGTGAGATGAAAACACGAATACGAGTTACCACAAGGCCAGATCAACAGGCTCAAGGTCGAACGATTGAATGGCAAGAACATGGGCAGACGGATGGTAAGGCTGGTAGTAGGTAGGCTGGTCGAACTCACGTCCCAGTACGGGTTGCCGTCGGCGTCCTTGCCAGAGCCAAGCTCGGCGGTAGCAGCCTCTCCAGAGCCCTTAGCCTTCTTCGCCGCGGGGCCGGAGGAGGACGTCGTCGGGGCGTCCGCCCCACCCTCGTCGTCTTCCTCGAAGCGGGCGCGCTTCTTAGCGTACTTCGGCGGCCCTGCCATGGTTAAAGGTATTAATTTGGTGGTGATAATGATAATGATGATCACGAGAGGCTGTCAACCAAATAGATGGGTTCAATGATCGATTGTAGTGGACTGGGGAACTGTAAGTAGAAGTGGGATGCCTAGAGGTGGATGATGACGGAGATTGGATGAATTGAAATCCTTGCTGAGAATATGAAGGTGCCTGTATGCAATTGCGTTTTTGAAAGTGAACTTTTTAATCCTCCTCTTTAGGAAGCCGCGTCCGTCGCGTGTTGAGAGGCGATCAGGACGAGGAAAGAACCAGCGACTCCGCTTAGACTTCAGGATATCAACGCGCAGTTGCGCGCTATCACGTGACAGCTCTTAGTGACACTCGCGATGAGCAGCTAGACTCATGCTCTTATAGGATCATTGTGCGTGAGTTAAGACCTCTGCTAATACTAGCGACGACAAGTCTCCCATACATGCAGAATTGGTCGTTCTTCTCCAGAGAGTCGTTGAGACAAGACTGGCGAGCTGCCAAGCATACCTAACCCACTCTCAGTGCCGGTCGCGGCCGGTAGTTGAGCGAACGCACGGCCATGAATCAGGCCAAGGTTGCGGCTTTGACAAACAACGTTGGGGTCTTCCCAGATAGGTAGGTAGGTAACCAAGACTATAGACCATGTTCTCTTCTTCCATCTTGAAACCCCCAAGAAAGTGAATCCTTCAGCAATGTCATCAGAGAGAGAGAGAGAGAGAGAGAGAGAGAGAGAGAGAGAGAGATCTGACTTTCGAACGACGCGTGCATGTATTCTGAAAAGGGATGAGGGTTAGGGTTTATGGCCCCTAATCTACTAGTAGGTGCTGACAATTGGCAATCTCCAATGGCACGGCCTTTGATTCAGGCCCGTGTCCGATCAAACCAGTTCACCAGAACAAGACCCCTTAAAAGATCAATTTGTTTCGAGAAATCCGGGGTAACCACGATTGCAAAACGTCGAGCGCAGGTCCCAGTACTATTATTATTTAAGGATTGAGATTGTCTTCTGCTCTAGAGAGCGGCGTGCTCTGGTTCCAAGCTCTCAACGTTTAGTACTCCATTGTTCATGTCAGACGTGATCTTGAACCTTGCCAACCTGTCCTCGCCGCAAACACACCGTACACGCCATTCTTCACTCCGACACTTCCGACATGCACACCGAGACCTCGAACGAACATCGATGATCTGCCACGAGTATTTATGAAGCCGACCGAAGATGCGCCCCCCTCCTTACGGGATAGCGACACACACGCGGCCGAGACCATGGAGTCGGATTCCTCAAAGGAGGTCGAGCTAGTCAGCCCACCCCCGAAGGAGAACGGCAGCGATGTCTTGCCAACATCGCCGGCGCCCGCTTCACCTTCACCTTCACCAGAGAGCCCCTCGAGCCCCGCGAGAGAGAGCAAAGTTGGCGAAGGCAGCAGCGAAGACATGATGACGAAGGTCTTCCAATTCCTGTCTACCGCCACCCCCGAAACCCTAGGCGGCATCGGTGTCGGTCTCGCCGGCGTCACATACTTCATACTCGGCCAGTTGGGACTGCTGTTGATCGGCGCCTTCGCCGGCGTCACGCTCTTCATATCATGGGAGGGCCGGCAGCCCGACGTTGCCCGAGCGGTTAAGGGCGAGAAAGGAGTGGATGCGATTGCCCGGATATCCAAAGAGAGGGAGGCGTTGCGGGAACACTCAAAACCCAAAGATATGAGCGCAGACGAGGACGAGGACGAGTCGCGGGGCTTCGAGGACTTCCAGCCCGAGACCAGGGATGCCTTGAATAGCCTCGTCGATGCCGTCATCAAGGACTACGTCAAGTGGTGGTATGGGCCCATCCTGCCGGCAGACAGGTCCTTCCCAATGTCTTGTCGGAAGGTCTTCGCGTCATACCTGCTCGCGGTCGCGAACCACCTGAGTAAGAAGCGGCCCGCCGACACCTTCCTTGACTTCCTCACCAACTCGTCGTCGATAGTCATCGTGTTCTTCTCCGAGCTGTCCGCCGCCTTCGCCGAGCTCCCTCCCGACAGCACAAAGTCCGGCCCCGACGCCATCAGCCACTACCTCTCCTCGAACCCGCACTCGAACCTGGCGAACCTCCTGAACAAGAAGCAGCAGGCTGCGAAGTTTAAGATGGTGGCTGAGGATCTGCTGGGATTCCTGGATCGGCCAACCTACGACTGCGACCCAGCCAGGGTTTTCCTCCGGGAGATCCTGGCCGGGGTGATCCTCGAGATGACACTACAGTCGTGCTCGAAGCCCGAGTGGATTAACGGCTGGATCGTGCATCTGCTCGAGGCAGGGGAGCCGGACTTCAACCAGGCGATCGATTCCGGCATGCAGCGCAGTCCAGACCTACCAAACGCCTTCGCCGATCTGGATGGAAACGTGGGGAACATCGGCCTCACGAAGGGCAACCGAAACTCGCTGGACATGGCACGCCGTAGGGAAAGCGTCGCTGCGGGACACAAGAAGAAACTCAGCAGGGCTGATGAGGAAATGGAGGCTATGGAGGAGATGAAGAGGCTGAACGAGATGATTGCCGAGGAGGATGCGCGTAGAGCGCGAGAAGAAGCGAAGCAGACGTCCACAGGTCCTATTCCAGCACCGGCAACAGAAGAGGCGTCTGATAGATTGACGAACGCGCTCGAGCGCAACGCGAACGAACTAGATATACACCCAGGAGGCCAGGGCTGGAAGCTCCCTGGAGCTGTGGAGCCCCTGTCTCCAGGTTCCCTCCCACAAAAGTCGCCAAAAGACGCATCAGGGGACGAAACGTCGAGCAGCGGCGATCCCCTGAAGACGCCCTTGACGCCAGGATCATCGCAGTTGGATGCGCCAAGTCAAGACTCTTCGCCACAACGGACCGCGGACAACACTGCTAGCAGCACATCAGCCCGGCGGTCTTCACAGTTCACAAGCTTCGACCAGATCGTACCGCCCGCGCAGGACGAAAGCGATAGCGATGCCGAACAAGGTGGCACGACCACACAGCAAACCCAACCGCCAGCAGCAGCGCCAGCCCCTCCACTGACCCTGCACAACGCCACGGTCACGATCCACGACGACGGCGTCCCGGACAAGAGCCGGATCAAGAACAAGCCGTCGTGGGACTACCTGATCCAGGTGGAGCCCTCGTCCTCGCACCACCGGGGCTGGATGATCGTGCGGAAGTACTCCGACTTCGAGCAGCTGCACGAGGTGCTCGGCCGGATCGCCAGGATCTCGGGCGCCGCGGCCTTCACGGAGCAGCACAGCGCCCTGCCGAGCTGGAAGGTGCACACCAAGGCGTCGCTGAGGGGGGAGCTGGAGCGGTACTGCAGGGATGCGTGCTGGTACCAGCCCTTGGCCGAGAGCGAGGGCATGAAGAGGTTCCTCGACAAGGACAACATCGCCGCCGCGGCGCAAAAGAATACCCACCACAGCCGCGGCGCCGCGTCCAGGTCGGGCTTCGAGGCGTTCGAGAACATGGGCAAGAACGTCCTGGGCGTGCTGCAGAGCGCTCCGAAGGGCGTGGCTGAGGGCGGGAAGGTGGTCGTCGGCGGCGTGACCGGCGTGCTGGGCAACATCGGCCTCGGCTCACGGAAGAACACCATCACAGCCCCTGCTGCTCCGCCTCCTCTTTCCTCCACCTCGTCTCTAACATCGTCTCTAGCAGTGAGGGAAGATTCTGCAGCTGCTGCAGGTACTACTACTACTACCACAAGCACCGGCTCCAAGAGCGGCGGCGGTGGCAGCGTCAGCGTTGGTGGTGGTAACCCCACAGCTGGCCCCACGGCCTCTACCAAGGCAGCCAACCGGCTGTCCATCTCCACCCCGCCTCGGATGGACAGCACCCTCTCCCTCGCCTCCTCCCGCAAGAGCCGCGACAGCATGGACAGCCAGCGCTCGTCCGTCATCTCGACGCAGCCCGGCAAGGTCGCCCCCATGGAGAGCCCCGCGGAGGCCGACGGCCTGCAGCCCCGCGGCGACCGCTGGGACAGGAGCAGTACGGGGGGTCCCGCCAGCGCGCGCAGCAGCCGCGAGCACAGCCGCGCGCACAGCCGCGCTTCGAGCATGGCTCCTCCCCTGCGCTCGCCGTCGTCCACAAGCCTGAGCGGCATCAAGCTCCCGCCGCCGCCGAACGAGATGCCCGAAGATTTTGGCGAGCAGCAGCAGCCTCTAGGCAGGGCCGCCACTGCACCAACTCAGTCTTTTCACTCGCACTCACATTCTCAAAACCAGTCGTCCCCGGCCCCGTCCCGGCCGCTGTCCATGGTCAACGGCCTTACCGCCGCCAGTTCCTCCTCCTCCCCAAACAAGCCCCGCACGCCTCGCCACTCCCCCTCCACCGCCCCCGCACCCCTAACAGAACAAGAAACCGGCGTGGCCGTCGAGCTCCTCTTCGCCGTGATATCCGAGCTGTACACGCTCTCCTCCGCCTGGAACATCCGGCGCACCCTGCTCGCCGCCGCCAAGTCCTTCCTCCTTCGCCCCGGGAACCCTTCATTACTATCAGTGCGCTCCCTGATCCAGACCGGCGTGCTGGACGCCAACTCGTCCGACGCGGGGGTCGCGGCCCACCTGCGGAAGCTGCGCGAGAACTCGCTGCCGACCGAGGAGGAGCTCGCGGCCTGGCCGGCCGAGATGAGCGCCGAGGAGAAGGAGACCCTGAGGAAGAAGGCGAGGGCGCTGCTGATCAGGAGCGGCGTGCCGGCTGCGCTGTCGGGCGTTATGGGGCAGGCGGCTACGGGGGAGGCGCTGGGGAGGGTGTTTGACTGCTTGCAGGTGCAGGATGTTGGGAGGGGGTTGCTGTTTGGGGTTATGTTGCAGGCTGTGAGGGCTGTTACGCATTGATTGATGCCTCGAAGTGCGGTGCGGTGCAGCGCATGTGCAGGACAGCAGGACAGCAGGACAGCAGGACAGCACGGCAACGATGGTTATGGCCTCGTTGTTAATGGCTCTACCTTTTCTTCTTCCGCCCTGCGTTCTTGCCCCCTACTAGTATTATCATCACTTGTAATTCACAAACCGGGCAGCTTGGTTCCTTGTTTTTCTGATGTCGACTATGTCGACTAAAAGAACGTGGCTGCTGTCAAGGGGTTTCTTGTTAGAAAGCCTACCTAGATTGTTGTTGATGTACGACTATACATAAACGGGACGGACAGTGGATTTACATGGTAGGCGCTTTTCTGATTTATTCTTATTTTTGTCTTTGTATTCTTGTCCATGTTCATTTCTGTTGTAGGTCCTCAAAGGGAGGGATGGTGTCATCCACCAACAAAACAGCATTGGGGTTAGTAGAAACAGATTCCGTTCCTATCTTTACCAGAACCTGGCTTTTTGACCAAAAATGATCTCTCAAAATACGCATTTGGAGAATGCCATGTGCACCGACCGACCACCAACCGACCGTGTTGCAGAACCCGTATGAAGTCCTCTTCCCAGCCTGAATCGGCATGATGGGAGTCCCTGTGTGACTCTCGCACCGATCGGCAGCCTTGAAAGGGACGGGAGAGGAGGGCATCGGTTAGGCTGCCGCCCACGGGTGTCCTCTCTTTTACTAATAGCTAAGATACCTATTGCTTGCAAAAGGCGCACGACTCCGAATCATGATACAGACCATGCGGGTTCATTGGCCTTCGTCGGATGGGTTTGCCGTGGACTACCGATCATCGGGAATCCACTCCGGTGGCGTGGGGTTTCTCCTCTGCAGTGAGGGGTGGGGCTGAGATCTCGCTGTGCTGTAGCTAGCACCCCTCACTGAGACCAGACTCTCAACTCACAGAGTGCTCATCTCATTGAGCCTGCATCTTTTCTCCGCAGTTATTCTCATGAAGATGTCGCGTGGAAGTACCGCCTTTGTGGAGTAATAGATTCACTAACGCACGGCTTGTTCATGATCTTGTTCATGATCTTTCACTGTCGAATTTCCGTTTGTTGCCGTAGATAAGCGTAGGACTCATGACCTTGTGGAATTCAAAGGCTGTATTTAGCTCTCAGCCTCCTGCACACTCTCTGTCTATCAGATTACAAACCCTCACACTCTCTCAACTGTACACCTCATAGAAAACCTGAATCCACCAAAAGACGGCCCAAACCGCTCCATGCGCTCAAGCGAAGAGGCCAACGAAGACGACGAAGAAAGAAGAAGGGTGACACCACCCAAATCGCAAAGATGACGACAGCCTCCTCAGAACCACCACCACCACCACCACCGAAGAGGGGCATCCGAATCGCCATCGACAGAGGCGGCACCTTCACAGACTGCGTGGGCAACCTAGACGGCAAGGATGTAGTGATCAAGCTACTCTCCGAGGATCCGGCCAACTACGCCGACGCGCCTCTGGAAGGCATCCGCCGCATCATGTCGCACTTCCTAGGCCGCGAGATCCCGCGCGGCGAGGTGCTGGACACGGCCCAGATCGACTCGATCCGCATGGGCACCACGGTGGCGACCAACGCGCTGCTGGAGCGGAAGGGCGAGAAGATGGCGCTCGTGGTCACGCGGGGCTTCCGGGACTGCCTGACGATCGGCAACCAGTCGCGGCCCAAGATTTTCGATCTTGCGATCCGCAAGCCCGACGTGCTGTACAGCGAGGTGGTCGAGGTCGACGAGCGCGTGACGCTCGAGGACTACGCCGAGGACCCCTACCGCGCCGCCACCAAGGCGGACGCGCGTGCGGGCACGCCCGAGGCGGCCACAGCGGACCTGGTGATGGGCCTGTCGGGCGAGGCGGTGCGCGTGCTGCGGCGGCCGGAGGAGGACGAGATCCGCAGGCGGCTGCAGGAAGTGTACGACGGCGGCATCCGCAGCGTGGCCGTGTGTCTGATGCACGGCTACACGTTCCCGGACCACGAGGCGCTCGTGGGAAGAGTGGCGCGCGAGGTCGGCTTCACGCACGTGTCGCTCAGCTCGGAGCTGATGCCCATGATCAAGCTCGTGCCGCGCGCCACGTCGGTGTGCGCCGACGCGTACCTGACGCCCGCCATCAAGAAGTACATCTCCGGGTTCCAGGCCGGTTTTCAGGGCGGGCTGGGCACGCGCGGAGTGCGCGAGGAGGCTGGCAAGGCCGGCTCTAGGGGAGCCCGCTGCGAGTTCATGCAGAGCGACGGCGGGCTGGTCGACGTCGACCGCTTCACGGGCCTGAAGGCGATCCTGTCGGGCCCCGCGGGAGGCGTGGTGGGCTACGCGACCACGTCGTGGGACGACAAGACGCGCGTGCCCGTCATTGGCTTCGACATGGGCGGCACCAGCACCGACGTGTCGCGGTACGGCGAGGGCCGCTACGACCACACCTTCGAGACCACGACGGCGGGCGTCACCGTCCAGTCGCCGCAGCTCGACATCAACACCGTGGCCGCCGGCGGCGGCTCGCGGCTGTTCTTCCGCAACGGCCTTTTTGTGGTAGGGCCCGACTCGGCCGGTGCGCACCCGGGCCCCGCATGCTACCGCAAGGGCGGCCCCGCCACCGTCACGGACGCGAATCTCTTCCTCGGCCGCCTGCTGCCCGAGTTCTTCCCCAAGATTTTCGGCCCTGGGGAGAACGAGGCGCTCGACGTCGAGGCTAGCAGGCGCGTCCTGCAGGAGCTGACGGACGAGGTCAACAAGAGCAGAGCTACTGCTGCGACTAGCTCAGGAGCGGGCTCAGGGACGCTGCGGGAGATGTCCGTCGACGAGGTGGCGTACGGGTTCCTTACGGTTGCGAACGAGAGCATGACGCGTCCGATCCGCTCCATCACCGAGGCGAAGGGCCACGACTCGTCCAAGCACCGTCTGGCCACCTTCGGAGGCGCGGGCGGCCAGCACGCCGTCGCCATCGCCGAGGCCCTGGGCATCCGCCAGATCCTTATCCACCGCTACTCGTCCGTGCTGTCCGCGTACGGCATGGCGCTCGCGGACGTGGTGGACGAGCGCCAGGAGCCCGAGTCGACCGTGTGGCCCGCCAAGGACGCCGCCAGCGCGGACCCGGCGTCCCCCATCATCAGGGAGCTGCAGAGCAAGATGGAGAAGCTGAAGGACAAGTCGCGCCGGGCGCTGCACGACCAGGGCTTTTCGGACCACGAGATCGTGTTCGAGGAGTACCTCAACATGCGGTACCGCGGCACCGAGTCCGCGCTCATGATCATCAAGCCGACCGAGGAAGGAGAAGAAGGTGATGCCAACGAAGAACAGTGGCAGTTTGGCCGGGCGTTCGTGCGCCACCACCGCTACGAGTTCGGCTTCACGCTGGACGGGCGCGACATCATCGTCGACGACGTGCGCGTGCGCGGCATCGGCCGGAGCTTCAACTACACGGAGAAGTCGGTCGACGAGCAGCTCGGCGCCCTGACGCAGCACGAGCTGGGGCTTGAGGAGGTAGAGCAGAAGCGCCACTCCTCCGCACAGGTGTACTTCGAGGGCGGACGGCGCGAGACGCCCGTCTTCAGGCTGGAGAGCCTCGCCATCGGCGACAGGATAAGCGGCCCCGCCATGCTCGCGGACGGGACACAGACCATCGTCGTGGCGCCGGGCACGGCGTCGCTGGTCCTCGAGACGCACGTCGTCATCGACCTCGGCACTGCTACGAACGACGGCGGCAAGAAAGAAGGCCAGGCGGGGTTGGAAAGCAGCAGCAGTGCACAAGCAAACGATGACAGCAAGGAGGTTAATAATGATGAGGAGGAGCGCGACGTCGACCCCATCATGCTGAGCGTCTTCGGCCACCGCTTCATGGCCATCGCCGAGCAGATGGGCCGGGCGCTGCAGAAGACGAGCGTCAGCACCAACGTGAAGGAGCGCCTCGACTTCTCCTGCGCCATCTTCGACTCCACCGGCGGACTGGTCGCCAACGCGCCGCATCTGCCGGTGCACCTGGGCTCCATGTCGACGTGCGTGCGCACCCAGGCCGAGATATGGCGGGGCAGACTCAAAAAGGGCGACGTCATCATCTCGAACCACCCTTCCTACGGCGGCACCCACCTTCCCGACGTGACCCTCCTCATGCCGGCCTTCAACGACGCCGGCGACAAGATCCTCTTCTACGCCGCATCCCGCGCGCACCATGCCGACATAGGCGGCATCACCGCCGGGTCCATGCCTCCGCACTCCCGCGAGCTGTTCCAGGAAGGCGCCGCGATCCGCAGCGAGAAGCTGGTGTCGGAGGGGAAATTCGACGAGGAGATGGTCGTTGAGCTGTTCTACCGGCAGCCCGCCAAGTCGCCGGGGTGCAGCGGCACGAGGTGCCTGTCGGACAACATCAACGACCTGAGGGCGCAGGTGTCCGCGAACCAGAAGGGGATATCTCTGATCGAGGGCTTGATCGCCGAGTATGGAGAGGCCACGGTCGATTTCTACATGAGGCACATCCAGAATAATGCGGAGGCGTGCGTGCGGAAGCTGCTGAGGGACGTGAGTCGCCGGTTTGCGGGGCGGGAGCTGGTCGCGGAGGATTTTATGGACGATGGGAGTCCGATTAGGCTGAGGGTGTCGATCGATGAGGAGAGGGGGGAGGCGGTGTTTGATTTTGAGGGGACGGGACCGGAGGTTTATGCGAATATTAATGCGCCGCAGGCTATCACTTACAGGTTAGTTTTTTGTTTTCCTTTCCTCATCACCTATGCTCGATGTCATCCTTCCTTTCCTCCCTTTCCCCTTTCACACACACACTCTCTCTCTAGCTTCATCTCTATTCCTTTCTGTTCGCTTTGCTAACAGCAACATACTCGCTCCCATCATCTTTCTCTCCTCTTCCTCTCCAGCGCAATCATCTACTGCCTCCGCTGCCTAATCTCCGAAGACATTCCCCTGAACCAAGGCTGCCTCAAGCCGATCCACGTCCGCATCCCCCCCAAGTCCCTGCTGTCCCCCTCCGACCACGCGGCCGTCGTGGGCGGCAACGTCCTGACCTCTCAGCGGGTCACCGACGTCATCTTCCGCGCCTTCCAGGCCTGCGCCGCGTCCCAGGGCTGCTGCAACAACCTGACCTTCGGCTTCGGGGGCAACGTCGCGGGCCAGACCGAGGTCAAGGGGTTCGGGTACTACGAGACGATCGCGGGTGGATCCGGCGCGGGCCCCTATTGGGAGGGCACCAGCGGCGTACATGTGCACATGACGAACACGCGGATCACTGACTCGGAGGTGTTCGAGAGGCGGTATCCTGTGATACTGAGGGAGTTTTCGATACGGAAGGATTCTGGGGGAAAAGGGCAGCATAGGGGCGGCGATGGAGTGGTGAGGGATATCGAGTTTAGGATACCGCTGCAGGTGTCGATCCTCAGCGAGAGGAGGGTTTACAGACCGTACGGCATGGCGGGCGGCGAGGCTGCTGAGTGCGGGCTGAATTTGTGGGTGAGGAGGAATGTGGCAAAGGCGAGTTGGGAGACTTCGCTTAAGCGGTTGAAGAGCACTGGCACCGGCACCGGCACTGACGAGAAAGAGGAGGAGGAGGTCCAACAAGAGTACGAGGAGCGGTTCATCAACATGGGTGCTAAGAACAGCGCGCCGATGAAGGCGGGTGACCGCATCATCGTCATGACGCCCGGAGGAGGCGGGTGGGGTCCCGTGGGCAAGGAGTCGGTCGCCAGGCTGGACGCGGATCCGCAGGCGGGGTGGCGGAGGGGGACGCATGGTGCGAGGGAGGACACTTCTTTGCAGGCTTGAGGTGGATGGACCTGAGTACCTATGTAGGTAGTGATATATACGTTTTGTTTGTTTTAACTCGCTACGGTCGATGCTTGTTGGGGTCTATCTAGAAGGGATTGAAGGAAGAAAGAGAAGATAGTGATCTCTAGAGAATAACACGTTTGTTACCAGTCCATACTCCAAGTCGTCTAGAATATATACGAAGATATCCTGATGAACATGCCTGTCTGTCCACCTGTACTGGATGGACGGTTTACATACGACTCTCGTGGAACTTTCATATCTCAATCACAATCCGCCCAATCCCCCTACTAACACAAGCCAGCATCGACCCAGCGCTCTTCTCATCCTCCATCAGCGCCGTCCCGCGATGGTCCACCCTCCCCTCCCTCACCAACACCTTACACGTGCCGCAGTTGCCCACCTCGCACGAGCTCGCCACCTCCAGGTCCCCAAACCTCGTCCTCAGCGCCTCCAGCAACGTCTCCTCCGGTCCAACCGAGAGTGTCACGGCGGCGGCCTCGGCCTTGGTCTTGGTCTCAGCGTCCCCGTCGTCCCTGTCAGACTCGCGGCGATTCGCAACAACGGCCTCGAAGGGCTCCCCAGAGACGTCGGCCTCGAACGCCTCGAAGTGCACCTCCCTCTCGTCTATCCCAGCGGCACGCACGGATCGCAACGCCTCGTCCATCATCCGTCGCGGTCCGCAGACGTACAGCTGCGAGTTCCACGGCAGCGTGCGGACGATCTCGGGAATGCTCAGACGTTGACCCTGGGCCTTGTCGTAGATGCGCACCATCCTGTCGTGGCCATCCAGCTGCAGCACCTCTCCCTTTGATTCTCCAGAAGAAGAAGAAACAACGCCGAGCTTCTCCAACCTCGCCCGGAACGGCACCTCCTCCTCGCCAGACCTGACGGCGTAGTGCAGCTCGGCGCTGTAGTTGATGGACCTCAGCGCCTCCAGCAGCGGCAGGAACGCGGTGAGCCCCACGCCCCCCGCGATGAAGACGCGGTGGCTCGCCGCGGGCGCGAAGGGGACCGCGCTCGTGAAGCGGCTGCCGACCTGGACGGTCGTGCCCGCGTCCGCGACTTCGTGCAGGTACCGCGACCCGCCGCGGCTCGTTTCGGGGCTGTCGCTGTCGAAGGACACGCCGATCTCGAACCTGTCCTGCGTGCTGCTCTTCGCGTCCGACACGACCGAGTAGGCGCGCACGAGGCCGTTGGGCAGCTTGAGCTTGACGTGCGAGCCGACGTCGAGACTCTTCTTCTTCTCCGCGGCGGCGGCGGCGGCGGGCCCTTCCTTAGTAGTCGCCTGCAGCACGAACGAGACGATCCTCGGCGTCTGGCGCGTCTTCTCCACGATCTTGAACTCTCTCCACTTCTCCTGCCCTCCTGCCAAACCGTCATCCTCGTCATAGAAGTCGTCGTCAACTTCCCCCTCCCCATTCTCGACCACCCTCGCCCTCCTCCTCGCCCTCGCCCTCGCCTTCGCCGCCCTCCCTCTGAACACCGCACCGCTCTCCTCCCCGAACTCCTCGATCTTCGACAGGCGCTCGTTCATCTCGTCGTTCTTGGTGTCCCGGTGCAGATACTCCTGCACCCTCTCTATAGTCCACCGGGGATTTTTCCTCTCCGTAACGCGGGCCACCATGCCTGCGCTAAGCGGACCGGGGGATAAAACGCGGTAGTACCATCCCGTGCGGGAGGACCGCCAGGTCAGGGGCGCGAAGTTCTTGAGGTGGAATCGGTGGTTTAGTTTGAAGCAGGGTTGGCGGGGGAGGGAAATTTGGAGTGTTAATGGCGTAGGGGAGGAAGAAGAAGAATTGGAAGGAGTGGATAAGGGAGGAGGGGAGATGGTGATGACGTCGCCGATGCACACGTTGCGCTCATTCATGTGCGCGAAGACGATGTTCTCGCCGAACGCTCCCGGGACGAAGCGAGATGCTGATGACGGGTGTTCGGCGCGCCAGGATGGGTAGTGTGCGCTGCAGTCTGTGAGTAAGGAGGCATGTCAGTTTTAGCCTCGCCGTTACCGAGTCTAATCGAATCCCGCAGCGTACAACTGCTGTGTCTATTGTGACCAGCCCAACTCCGGTACCTTAGTTCTAGCAGAGGAGATATGAATTTGCTTGAAGGAGGGAAGTAGGGGGAGGGAGAGAACCTCTTCTCTCACTCACAAGCATGAATAG
This sequence comes from Ophioceras dolichostomum, assembly GCA_003049485.1. Classification (NCBI taxonomy): domain Eukaryota; kingdom Fungi; phylum Ascomycota; class Sordariomycetes; order Magnaporthales; family Ophioceraceae; genus Ophioceras; species Ophioceras dolichostomum. Next base: position 80,812 of record PYST01000154.1, read on the forward strand.
CCTTGTCTCGTCCACCATGGAAGGTATAGTCATGCTCGTCGCCATCGATGCCCATCTCCGTGACCTGCACGGGGGCGCTCGAGTCGCACAGCGTCTTGTATATCCCCGTCTTCACCGACAGGCCCTCGAGGCTGCGCATCTTGCCGCTGCGGACCTCGAGGACCACGTCCGTCATGACGTGGGAGTTGAGGTCGAACTCGCTGCCGCCATTGGTTTGGAGGTGGTGGTTTTCTTCTATCGCCATGATGACCGACTTTGTGGGGTGCCTATAGAACTGCTCGTCTGAGGGGGTCTACGTCCAATTGATTGGTGGAACACAGAGAAGGATGACGAACAGCGGTTTGCAAAGGGAGGTCCAAAAAATGTATTGTTGATTACTATGACGAAATGGTATGGGATTTCTCAGGGGGCGTCCTAGTTGAATCGCTTCGCTGACTGATGAAACAGTGGGAAATATGATTGGTCGCATTGAAGCTCTCATTGAGAAGCCTGAGGCAGCAGAGGTTGTGTCAGACTCTGAAGGAGCCGAACCGGATCGGAGCGGATCCCCGTGTGTTCCGTGGAACTACCATATCCCGAGCCATATCCCGAGTTTCCGACGAGTCCCTCTCTCTCACCGGAGACTTTTTTACATTCTCGAAGCCCCAGCCTGCGCCCTTCGCCCTGTCTTTGGTCTTGGCAGTCCCCGTTCTCCTCAGAGCCTCACTCATAGCGGGGTCAGTCAGCTCCCCCCTCTCTCTTGCCCTAAACTGTGCAACTGAGATCCGTCTGCAGTGTTACCGCAAAGAAGCAAAAAGGTTCGGCTGGCCGGGTCAAGGTTATTTATTTCCAAACGGGGCGAGTGGATTACTTTGCGAGTAGATTAGACGGCAAGCACATCATTGGTAGTCTATCAGCCGTGGCAGGCCGAGAGGAAAGGCTGCGTGCATGCGGCCCCGTACCACATCACGAGACAACCGGCTACTGATTGCTTTCCAATAATTTTTCGTTCCCGTGGGACGACGACGGACCTAGACCGCCGAGCTGACATCCCAGCTGTAAGGTCCCTCTCCTAAGTCCCTTAGTGCACCTTACCTACTACTACCACTTACCTAATATTTAGGTACTCCGCAGCAAGCCAACGGAGGCCTCCCGCAGGTGAGGGAGAAGTTTGGAAAAGAGAAAAAGTAGTCGGGTCAGTCGGTCAGTCAGGTAGGTTTAGTTCGTCCGTCCACCGCCTGGAAGAATTCCGTCGCATGATCCGCCTCGGACGACGTGACGTGTCATCATCTCCCAACCTATCTCTCAAGGACAAGATACGAATGGGGAAGGCGGATGGATGGGAGCTATGAACCCAGCGTGATAGAATGTGAAGTGGAGGGGGGAGGGAGGCGTGAGTGCTTGGTGGGCTCTGCGTTAGCTGGGAAAGACCAGGCGAAGAGACAGACAAACGACTCGGGCTCCTTTCTCTCCGATCTATCCTGCTCTGTTCCCTGATCGTTTCTGCATCCGCCCCCGTGTCTCTGTCGGCCACTCCCGGCTGATAATATTTTTTTGCGTTGTTTCTTTTTTTTTCTGGCGTTGCGGTGTGAATCATCAGCATACCATCAAGCCGCCGTCACCGCTTGCTTGCCACCCGCCACTCGCCACCCACATGCTACCTCCTATTCTCTGCGTTGACCTTCCTGCGTCTCTCGTTAGTTAGGAAGTCTGGGATGAGAAAAAAGGTTGCTGATGTAGAGGCGGTCAATTCCTGCTGTCCGCGCGCTTCGTAAGCCATACGATGCACGCACACCACACACAGACGCAGAACGCTAGTCAGCGAGCGAGGGGGATGTTTTCGAGCCTCAACGGGCAATGAGGGATTGGCTTGAGAGCCTCTCTCTCTCTCTCTCGTCATCCCCCTTTCGTCTCGGTGCATGTTTCTCCCGTGAAGGCGAGGGTGGTGGTGGGACGGAGACGAGGAAATGGGGGCCGAGACTGGTCAGAGAGCAAAATTTGCTCTTTCACTATGCCCCCTTCCCTTCCCCTTAGCTTCGGCCTTTCCTTGGCATGGGGGCTCATTGTGTCCTCTCCCCTCCCTCTACTTGCGGTTTGGAGTTGTGAGGGGGGGAATTGGAGAGGCTATGAAGGGGAATATTGGTAAGTTGGCTGTGGGGGGAGTCGTAAGAGCGGAGAGTTGAGAGATCTAAAGAGGAAAAAGAATCATCAAAGAACAGGAGATATCTTTTTGAGATAAAAGCGTGGGGCGTTGGTTTGGCGTATCTGAGAAAGATAGGAGACGCTTGGAAGAAGCCTGTATCAGTCATCGATATGGATAGTTGGGATTGAGAGAATATTTTTTTTCTGTCTTTTTTTTGTCCTTTTTCTCCTCGCGCACCGCGGGCGAGGCTGGCTGAAAGAACGAGAGATTGTCTGATGTCTGACGATCGTTTATGTTTCAACGCAGTGCGCCATCTCTCTTGACTCTCACTGGAGGCCACCTCACTACCACCCCCACGAGCGGGGTGCTTTTAATAAGTTTCACCTGACAGGACTTTTGCAGCTTTGCTTCTTCAAATCATGTCAGGCAGGCTAGGACGAAGAGAGAATAGAACGGATGGTGGATGGGGGGAGAGACATGTGGAGAGGATAGGAGGGGGCCATTGATTCTACCACCTCGTTCAGTCTTCGGCCGAATGTGGGCAGGCTGGCTGGCTGACTAGCTAGCTGGCTGGGCTAGCTTTTAGGAGGCTTGATGGTGTGCAGCAGTCGTGTGTTGTTGTGCGGCGGCCTGCATTTATTGCCCATATGCCAACGAAGCACGCTACCCGCTCATTTCCCATTCTGAGGGATCTGCAGCAGAGAAGCAAGACAAAAGCACGTCCAGAGTCTGCCTGACCAGCCATTGCCATGTCGTGACTTTCTGGCCTGGGGTGGACGGTCCCCACGCCAGAAAGTGCACTTTGGTGATCATCGGCTATCTCTTCGGCCACTTGGCTAATAAGAGAATGTGTGGGTGGGGGAGCTGACTTAGAAGGGGGAGAGAAAGAGGAAAGAACCGCATCCAACCTCCCTCTTCTAGCCCCGAGTTTTCGATATTTGCGTTGTCGTCACCGCACTTGTCACATGGAACGCCTTGATTTTCATCAACAAGTGGTGGGCGGATGTGATGAGAGAAAGTTGAAGTGATGAAGAGGAGGAGTGGACGGCGGGAAAAGAGGGACTTTTCGGGAGCTTGGCCCGATGATTCCTCTCCAGCCAGCCAGTCAGTTCGCGAGCGAGGCTGTGCGGTTGACTATGAGGCTCTTCTCTCCTCGAGTGTGCTTCGTATCTGCGGTACCACTATATGGATGCGCGATTCACAGGGCCGAGAGCCGGACTCCTACAAAGGAAGAGAACAGGCCAAAAACGGGAAGCCTGGTCGAATCAAACCACGCGGACCTGTCCGCCGTTGGTAATAAGGGGCCGAGGGGCTGACTGGCTAGGTGGTTCTAGAGTCGTCCATTGGGTGGGGTTAAGACGATATCGGCAGGATACAGGAAGGGAGGAAAAAAATATTCTGCGGGAGACTGCCATGCGACAGGAGAGCCGTGCGGAGACGGGAGTAATTGGGGGCTGGTCGGCCAATCGAGGCGAAGGACTCATCCCGTCAGTCCGTGAGGTTCGAAGCGGGATGGATCGGTCGGAAAGAGCCGCATCTTAACGAGGCAAAAATGTCTGTCTATCCCGGTTGATTGGCCCGGACAGCCTCAACGAGAATGGTCTGCTGATGGCGGTTGAGAATGCGCGCGTGCGGGAGAAAAGACAGAATTTGTGTGTGCGTGCGTGGTTGTGTGTGGCTGGGAGGGAGAAGTTGCCACCACTTGTGGAACACGACCTCGGCGTGCAATCGTCAGGCCGCCAGCCAGCCCGACAGCCCGTCCATTAGTCCGTCCGTCGGCTGAGACGAATACGGAAATTTCGGCCAGGACAAAGAAAGCCTTGGGTTGCATGAGCCGTCAACGGGCAATATTGAGGCTCTGCTCAACATAATTTCGAGAGAGGAGGACGAGAGGGGGAAGCGGTGGTTGATGATATCAGTGCATGATACGGAATAAGGGAGGGAAAAGCAGCGATTGTTGAAAGGGGGTGCCACATGGTGAGCAAAAGTGATGAGCTCCGGAGGCGAGCCAATAGCTGCGTGACGACGGTGAGAGAAGAGCCGAAAGCGTGCGACGATTGGGTAGTCTTTGCGTGGTCATTCGGTGATGTGTTGAGTGCTTGGTGTCTGGTGTGTCACCCATGTCATTTTGTGCCCATGCTACCCACCATCTACGGTTGCAATCTGGGAGACCGTTTGAGAACTGGAGGACATTTGAGGCTCTGCTCCTCCTAGAGTCCGAAGAAGCTGAGGTGGGCGAGTTTGAACCGTGAAATATCCCCCCGTCTTATTTATCGGAACGAGAAAGCTATGCCTCATTGGGAAACAGCTAGAGAAACGCCGGAGCCTAACGACTTTCGGGTCTTGGAGGCGAGCCAAGGTGGCGGGCGCAAGCGAATGAGGTGTGTGGTCTTCCGCAGGGTGTGGCGGCCAAGAAGAGAAGGAGGTATGTTGGCACACCGGTTACGGTTTCTGTTAAGCCAGCAGGTTGCTATGCGGCTCAAAGGTCCGAATTTTTTGTGTCATGTGCTTGCTGTGGCCAGCCGCGACCGTTGGCGGGAGGACTTTGCCCGCTAACAGGCTTGGGAAGTGGAGATTGTCAGTTCAGAGGCGAGCGTTCTTTCCCGCATCCGTGCAAGGGCCTTGCTTGCCCTGTTTGCCCCGCCCGTGGTTGTCGCTGCCAGGGTGCGAAGGTGCAGGGATAATCCGTAGACCAGCCAGGGACAGCTGTTGGTCAAAACAATTTTCTGTTCAATTGAAAAAGCTGGTTGGAAGGGAGGCTCTGCTTGTCTGCTTGCTGTGAAGGATGCAGCAGAGCCGCATGCCTCAAGTTCTGTAATTTTGGGGGAGGGCATTCATCCCCCTCCCTTCAACTCCTCCTCGCTCTTGCTCAAAAGTTCGGGGGCCACTGCGAGACGACGGCCAGCTGACACATGCAGTATGCTCGATGCTAAAATCGCCTAGGGCCTGGCTCCTGCTTGTTTTCTGTGCGGTGCCTGCTTCATGTTCAGCTCAGCTGAACGCACCCCGAGAGGTAAGCTCCAAGTCGCCTGAGACTTTGCTGATTCTGATTCAATCAGAAGCAAATCGGGTCTTCTGCGGCTCCCCGAAACAGCAAAGCTGCCACCTGCGCTGCCCACCTGCGCTGCCCCCGCTGCCACAGCAAGCTGCCGACAAGTTTGGCCAAGCTCTTCCCAGAAGTTCCTTGGCTGGAAGGCGCCACGCATGCGAGGATAGGCGAATTACACCAGACATCGACCTCCAGTCCGCCAGCAAACCAGCCAGCGGTTCATGCCACGCCTCACCAGCGTGCATCTCTCCTGCTTGTTGTGCAGCATCTCTCTCCCTTTCTCGCCTTCTAGTGGACGGCAGAACTTGGGTGTGTGTGCGTGTGTGTGTGTGTGTGCATTGTTAGTGTGCAACCCCCCTTCCGGGACATTCTGGGACATTGGCGGGTTTCATTCAATTTTCTTTTGTCTATTCTTCCAATCTCTATTGACGATGGAAACGATGGAATCTGCAACTGTTCTGCAACTGGATGGAAAATTGCGGGGGGTGGGATTGTCCTCTGTGGTGGGTGAGGGCTGGCTCGCCGGTCCGCTGTCTCTCTCTTTCCAGAACCGGCCGAATGTCAAAGGCACTTGACATGACCACTAGCACAGCCAGCCTCACACATCCATCCTTGCGGAATACCTGTCCATCCTTACTCCCCTTTTCTCACTCGTACTCACCCGTTCCTTGCCCGACTTGCATAATACTCGGCACCTAGCTGCACCTAGCTGCACCTCCTTGCCAGTCGCATGTGAGCTCATTCATTCATTACAAGCAGTGGCACTTCCGGAGTACGGTTTACCTCTTTCGCACCGAGAGGTACTTATATGGCACCCTTCCGGCCCCTTTATCCCCCTCGAACGTCCGACTTGTCGGAGCATGTCCCCTTTCCTCATCCTCAACTCTCCTCATCGCTCTCTTTTCTCTAGATCCTTTCTAATTCACCTTGCCTTTCCTTGTGGTTTTGTTGTTGATTCCCTATATATCATCTCCATCTGCCCTCGTCAATTTGTCCCGCCGTCCTCCTCCTCCATCTCTCACCCCACATCCCACATCCCACTCGGCCACCTGTTCAAGTGTATGATGGATGGTCATCCCTTGACCATCTCCGATTACCATGTCCATCCGCCGCCTGCCCTGGGAGATTATTTCCTATATCGCCCAGGAACTGGAGCTGGATGACTTGTTCAATCTCGCATTGACCTGTCGCCAGCTCCAGGGGCTGATCCACGACGACAACGTCTGCAGGCGGGCACTCGAGGTGAGCCGCCTCCTCCTCCTCCTCCTCTCGTGATCTTCCTGCGGCACCGGGGCGCACTCCCGCGTGCATCGTGCTCCACGCTCCACGCTCCTTGCCCCATGTCCCGCGTACTGCTTTAGCCTATTGAGAAGAGCCTCCCACGCTGACCAAGAACGTACACGCCTGTGTGTGGCGCAGTCTCGGGCACCCTGGACCACTGAAACCCAGGAAGCCCGTCAGACTAAGAGGTTCGCAAGGGAGCTGAGGAGATTAGTCAAGCGGAGAGCAGCGCTCTCGTCAGCTTCGCCCTATCTCGCTGCCATTGTCGCTGTGGCCGAATCGTACCTGTACACGGACGGCGTGCTCTGCTACATCAGCGACGGGCGCNTCTCGCTGCCATTGTCGCTGTGGCCGAATCGTACCTGTACACGGACGGCGTGCTCTGCTACATCAGCGACGGGCGCCTGCGGATCCTGGATCTGCACAACTCTGCGAGCCGGGAGCAGGTACTGGACATCGCCGCCGTTGTGCGTTCCGACTCCAGTCTCCCCGACTGGGAGCGACGGAGGCCCGACTCCGAGCTGCAACTCATATACTACTCCCACGGCTTCGTCACCTGCCGGTACAGCCGTCGCAGGACTCATCCGGGCTGGCTCGTCGTGATAGACACTGTCCGAGGCCTAGTTTTCAGCCAGCAGCTCGAGTCCGCAGCCAAGCTGTTCGTGCGCAACAACGCCGAGTTCCTTTATTATGGTGTCCATTCGGAAGCATACGAGTATGACGACCGCCGCTGGGCCGTGCGGTGCTGCAACCTCCGCGAGGCGAAGTGGTATCCCCAGAAGCTGGTCTTCACCGAGATAGTGGGATCCGAGATCGGAGCCAACATCTGCTTCGAAATCATCGACGGGTACTTCTACTGTCTCGCGAACCGGGCCAACTTCGAGATCGAGGAGATCCACTGGAAGTCATACTACGTCTACCTTCGCATTCCCGTCGGCGAGCCACCCACCAGGCAGCACCCGGACGGCGCCCAAACCGAGGTGATCTGGCGCAAGGACCACGCTGAGGGGCCTATCGACGATCGCTGGACCTTTCTCCGGCTCGTGAAGCACGAGGTCACTGGCGCCGTAACCGTTGTCGAATCGCGGAAGGAGTGGATGTCCGGGAAAAGCACGAGCATGCGGACGTACTATACAAGCGAGCTTGAATGGCCCCAGCGCCGCGGCAGCAACGGCTGCCCCCCGGACGATAACACCGGCGCCGGCCTATCTTTGACGGTGCTGTCGAGTTTTGCGGGCGGCAGCGGCGGCGGCGGCGTCGGCATACCGAGTGGCTCGGGCATCCCTGGCGCATCAGATCACTGGTCAGGCGCGAAGGAGGCGAGTGTCCGCGCGGATGCTCGCTCACCGCACACGGTCCACCCCGGCGACGATACGTCTTCCTACTCCATGTCGACCCTATCGAGCTCCCTGATGCGGACGTACCACCCAGGATGTCAAACTTTCATAGACCTGGTCAACGACGAGGTGCCGTGCACCAGCGCCAGCGGCAGCACGCAGAGGATAAGGCTACGGGCCGGCTCCAGGAGACTGCGGACTCCTAAGGAGCTCAGGGAGCTAGGGAATGCCTACGCCGACCTACCTGACAACGCACTGTACCCAGAGAGACAGATAAAGACGCTCTACAGGGCCATCGATGTCAAATGCTGGCCCCCAGACCAATGCCAGGGCCTGCATCTAGATCCTGATCTGGAGGACCTTTTCGGCGTCCTCAACCCCGGGACGCACCAGGGACCTGTGTGTGGGGTGTGGGATGAGAGGTCGATGTGTTATGCCACAGACACGGCCGATAAAGCCCTTAAAGCTATCGTCTTTATCTCGTGGGATCCATCGATCCGTCTGCGCGGCGTCCAGTCATGGCTAAGACGACGTGGGGGCGACGACCAATGCCAACGACAGAACGAAATTGATAGAAGCCATAGGGTCCATAGGGTCGGCAACGCCAGCATTGACGAACAAGCAAGCTTCTCGCGACAGGCACAAGCACAAGCAGCACCCCTGCTGGACACCATCACTGGCTTCGGCAATGGTTCTAGCAGAATCCCTGGTGATCCAACCAAGGGGAAGCAGAAGGCAGCGGGGGCGGAAGGAGAAGCGCGGGATCCGCGTGCTACATCGTTGTCGAATGCCAACGACAGCTCGCCTGCAGCTCCAGCCACAGAACCAGTGGGGGAGAGAAGAAGCAGGCCCCCGGCAGCTCACAGCGGGAGTTGCTCAACTGCAGCCAAGGCCCCTGGCTCAGCAGCAGCAGCAGCATCGGCAGGAGCAACGACGCAAAAAACAGCACTAGCTCCGACGGGCAGAGACGAACTCCCTTTCCCTCCCCCCACCTCTTCGCCCGAGTGGATCTGGACGGAGTCGCCCATGTACGCTGCCATCCATCAGGGGTATGATTTTACACAGTGATGGTCTGGTCTGGTCTGGTCATATGAGGGACATGTGCGGAAAAGAGGGGGGAAAGAAAGGATAGAGAGAGAGACATGCATCATACGGATACCGAAGGCTGCATCAACATCACATCACATCACCTCTCTTCCAGGGTTGGCAAGTTTGCCCGCCCGCCCGTCCGCCCGCCTGTTCTGTGTCTCTCTCTCGTTCACCGATACGACGAGGTATTGGGGGCCGGAAGAGAAGATTTGGGGGTGACCCAGTCCAGCAAGAGGAAGTAGAAAAACTGCACATTTATTTTATTCCCTCCTCATCTCCTGTCTCTCTCGGGTCAGATCTGGTTTGGGGTTGGTCAGTCGGGTCATTCATACAAAAAGAAAATATTGGAAGGGAAATGGACCAAAAAAAGGAGGGGAGGGGGGGATGCAAGCAAGCATGCGACTATGCGTTGGCCTTGCGTTGAGGATGAAACAGGGCTACAACATTCAAAAGACTACTTCTACTAGTACAGGACCACAGCACTGTACACTGTACAATACTTTCGGGGGCGGGAAAGATAGGTACGGGATAGAGGGAGGGAGGGAGGGAGGGCAGCAGCCGGGAAGGAAGGAAGCTCATAGCAGGGCGGCCCTAGGCTAGGAACAGAAGAAGCAACACAAGACAAGAGAGAAAGAGTACTGCTAGGCAGGGGTCCCCACTGCCGCTGTCGTGTTCCTACCTTCTCCATCCACTCAGGAACACTTAAACTTGGAGAGAGGAAGAGGAAAAAGGAAAGAGGAGGTGGTGGAGGGGGAGGGGGTGAGGGGAGCAGGCGTGTGTCTCTGTGTTCTGCTCCATGGCGTGCATATCGAACAACCCCTCTCCCCCAGCAGCAGAAGCAGAAAGCAGCCCGTCGGGTCGTGGGGTAGCACGCTGCAGGATCACTCTAGCTTGCCTGACCAGACCAAATCTGCCTTGGGACTACTGCTACCCTCGCTGGGAGGGGGGGAGAGAGTGTGAGGTGATCCACTTGACGCGTCTGCGAAATATGCCTCGTCTAGGCCTAGGGTCAGTCGGGCAGGCAGGCTGGCAGGCTAGGCTAGCAGGCAATAAAGACAAAGAGATGAAGAGAGGGGTGATGGTGGGTGGTTGGAGGTATGACACTCTGAACCGTGTGTGGTATGGTTGCGGAGGACTTTTGAGTCAATAGGTAGGTATGATTTGGTGTGTCCGTCTCTCTATCTTCCGTAGCGTGAGGAAACGAAAGGAGCAAGGAGGAAAAAAGAGACGAGAAGGAGGGGGAGGGGGAGGGGGA
>PYST01000155.1:0-90761 GCA_003049485.1 Ophioceras dolichostomum
TTGTTGCTTTGCAAGGTTGGGAGTCGCGATGCCAAGAAAAAGTGTACCGGGTGATGATATGTACCGGGTGATGATGAACCACGTTATGCCAACTAAAATGCAGATTCATACCAATACACACCAGTACCGCCCAATGGACACCAAAAAAACAGTAAGGCGAAGACCGGATAAAACGACTTAGTAGATGGCTGTCCTCCTAATGTAGCCAAAGCCACTCATGAATGTCTGTTTGCCCCCACTCGGATCGCGAGTGTGTGTAAAAGAGACGGTCAGATATGGACATATTCGTAGCAGGGCCCCACCACCCCTTCCTCTCCTACAACTGGAAGCTCGTCGAAGGAGTACGAGTGGACCCGGATGGGCCCCTCAGATGCGCTGACGAGCCCTTGAACAGGCTCTGCCAGATGTAGGCCTCGCTGAGCAGCAGCTCAATGTCCTTTTCCGTCCATTCCCTCGTAGGAAGCGACTGGAGGAACATCATAATCTCCTGGAAGTCCATCTTGGTCAACTTGTTCGACCACTTGACCAGGAACGCCGCGCAGACGTAAAGATGGAACTCGGAGAACCCGTTCTCCTCGGCCTGTTTCAATGTCCGGGGTCAGCAGGCAGGTAACATGAGAGCAGCGGTGGCTACACACTTGGAGGATGCTGTGAACTCACCATATAAGTATCCCACATTCGTATCGTGTTCTTGACGCTGATCTCCCGCATGAGGAGGCAGTTCATCCACCTGAAGCTGAACTGGATGAACTCGACGTTCTCCTTCTCCAGGTGGCGGGCCAGCTGCTCGTCTATCCTGGCCGTCAGGTCCCGCAGCGCCGCGACCTGGCGCTGGATGCCCGGCTGCGCGACGATGTAGTGGTCCTGGATGCCGTCCAGCAGCTTCGTCAGGCACCAGAACGAGTCGGCCTCGACGGCGTCCAGCACGGCCCTGGGAAGTTGGCCTGGGTCCATCCCGCTCTCGATGTTCGGGTCCGTGATGTAGACTCCCAGGAAGACCTGCCAGAAGGGCGTGACTAGGTCGTTGATCCCTTGCACGTAGCCGCTAGCCGGGTGCCGCACCGCCCACACGTACAGGATGCGCTCCAGCGACCGCTGGGTGGCCTCATAGCCATAGAGCTCGATATGCGGGTTTGTCCGGGGTACATCGATGCTGATCTGGTGCCATATGGCCTCATCCAGCCCCCTGCTGCCACCGCCGGTGCCACCACCGCCTCCGCTTCCTGGTTTTTCGAGAGATGAACTGCCGCTCCCAGTCCTGTCGAATGCTTGCCTCACGCCGTCGAGGTACTCTTTCCGTTTGCGCTCCAGCGTAGCCACACGACGCTCGCTGCTTGTGGGAAGGTAACTCAGAAGCAGTTGCCATGTCATGGCGCGGACCTCCTCAGGCACGCCGGACCACGCAAGCGCCCTCAGTTCGGGCAGCGGGATCGTCGATGCTTGTAGGATCTTCTTGAACTTGTTTATCCTCGTTATCCTCGAGTTCACCGCATCCACCTCCTTGGGCGTCGCGTTGGCAGGTGTCGGTGGGTGGCTGATGAGGTGAAGAGCGTTTGCCGGATCTTTAAGGATGTCCTTATACTGTGGCCTCAAGATCTTGCCCTCGCTCTTCTTTGGCATCGGGTAGCCCGATGTCGGACGCTCGATGGCGATATCGCCAGTATTCGAAAATTGAAGCCCTAGGGCCGTGGAGCCACTACCTAAAGGATCGTCGCCCGGAGCAGTATTCCCCAACCCATTTGCGGCGCTGTCTCTTCTTTCTTGTTGTTCTGCAGCAATCCTGCGTGTCCTCCTCTTCATATTGGACAGGCTTGGGAGCCCAAAGTCGTCCCCGTCGTCGTCACCATAGTCGTCATACATGTCGTCACCCTCGTCCATCTTCCAGTCGTCGTTGGTTCTCGAGAGAAAGTTTACGTATGACTTGATAGGAGGCGAAGACAAGCTCGACCCCTGCTTCGGTAAGGGGGAATGAAGGCTCGTCGTCTTTATCTTATTCGATGACGAAGACGTCGGCGTGTGCGGGCGCGACGAGGAGCCGGATATGTTTCTGGTCGTTACTAGTCAGTAAAACAGTCGAGGAACCGAGGCAAAGAAGCCTTGAGTGGTGTTTGGCGACAAATGGTGTGGGGCAGCCGCGGCGTACAACGAATCGAACTTCAGCATGTCGGCATGGGAATATGCGGCCCCGACGACCTTGCCACTGCTGGCTTCCCTCCTGGGTCCTGGGGGAGCATTGGTCGCCGGTTGCCTCCAGAACGGAGACGAGGATCTGCTTCGTTGTCAGTTCATCTGGGAGAGATGAGCAGGTACTTGGGATCGAAGCAAAAGAGAGGCAGAACATACTCCGACCTATCTGCATGTTCCACCGAGGACGAGCAGGACTGTCAGTCGAGGTTGCGGGCGAGACAAAGAGAGATAGCCCCTGCAATGCTCTACAATGCCGATATCATAACCAAGCTTTAATGGCATCAACACCTACCAACTTGGACCATCTCCTGCGGGTCAAAGTCACCTGTTAGAATCGCGACGCTGGACATGAGAGAAAGGTGGTGAGAAGGTCAAAGTGGGGCAATTCACCTGTGACGAGGGCTTCTTGCCGCTCCCCGAGGAAGAGAACATCCTGGCGAGCGAGTACTGGAGAAGAGAAAAGTTGGGCGGGTGATTCTGTCACCAACGCATGGCCGGTGTTTCTTCACTCTGGTCGGGGGAGCTTGCCCCAGAAGATCCAGAGATGTATGTACGAAGTACCTTTCCTGGGGCGGTGCCGTGGTGGTGCTGCCCCTCCTCGGGAGACAACAGAGCCATTCAGCCAAGCCTAATTCCGTTAACTTGTGGGGGAGTTAGGTGGGTGGCATGGCCGGTTTTGGTGGTCCGGGCAGCCACCTATGGTTACAGTCACGATTCAATAATCCGTCAGGAATTGAGGTTTATGCCTCAGGCAGCAACCTCTCAATTGGCTGCTGACGGAACGGAGCCGGCTTGAACCGCTTTCTTCCCACAAGCTATTGCCGAAACCCCCTAACAGCTTCAATCACCACCACCTCACCTCGAACCGCTGTCAGAAGAACATCTCCGTTCCATAGCGAAACAAGTTATTCAAGATGGCGTAAGTAGTCGATTCTCAGCCGAGCTGCGCGCGCCTGGCTCCCAGCTTCTTTCCTGCCGATTCCCGCGTCGAGTCGCGATTCAATGGCAGAGACGAGAAGAATCGTACGATCCCGATTTCGAGCCGAGCAAAAGCTAACTGAGGCCTTTCCGAACCACCATATAGCTTCGTCAACGCGAAGAACCCTGTTCCCGCCTACCAGAAATTCTACCAGGCCGCCTACAGGTCGCACCAGCGCGTCTGGAACATCGTGAGTGTTCCCTGTTGTCGGGCCCACGGGTGATGGCCGAGAGGAAAAGCTACTAGGAAAGGCTAGAATGGGAGGAGAAGAAGTAGGAAAGACAGAGGGAGTAAGGCAAGATCAGATCAGAACACTGGCTCACACATCAATTGTCACGCAGAGCCCTCGGAGCCCATACCTGTTGGTTCCCTTCACTGTCCTCATGTGGGGAAACTTCGCCAGTTCGTGGCCCTCTCTCGTTCCCTTATGAACCGTTCCCCATAAGGAGTACACAGTGATCGAAGACTAACACGATGCGGCCTACTCACAGTGGCCATGTACGGCATGGGTCGGAAGGTTGCCGGGTACAACTCCTTCTTCGGCAAGGAGTAGGCGGCGCTCTATGGGCTAGAGGCGAGGATGTCTGTCGTGCGAGTGGCTGTCTGTCCTAGGCTAGAGGGGGGCAGAACAGCCGGGAAGTGGTAGACCGGTGGACGTGATAGAATATGTATTGGTACTCCGGGGAATCTAGACGACTGGGGGAGTATAGCAATTGAAGTCTCCATTCGGGGTTCCGATAGTGTTCCTGCGCCATTGACAGCCAGGATTAGCGCCAACCGAGGGTCACCGTGATGCCAAGATATCCCATTACTATTGAGACGCCGTTATTGCCGATTTGAATGCGAGACCTCACCCGCGCCTACTCGCCCTATTGCAAGTCCTTTCGTCTAAAGTACAAGAGGTAGTCCACTGCTGAGTGATACCCGCGTGGAGAAGAGGATGGGATGTGCCACGGGAAGAGAAGAGCATTCAAGAAATCCGAGGTAGAATAACCCGGTTTCCGCCTGCCCGCCCCGTGATCTTGCTTTTCTTCGTATACGCTGCCCGTCACTATCGAGAACAACCGAATCCAGTGGATTTCAGTAACCATCCGCGCCGGGTGCCTTTTCGTCCTTGCGAAGGCTCATCAGCAGCTCTCTGAAGCGCTCCTTGCCAGACCCAGCCGCACCACCCTTAGCACCCTTGCCGCTCACGTCAACGATCTTAGAGATGCGCTCCCAGCTAGTGCCGCCGGAGGTGACGTCCTCCCGCGAGGCGAGGAACTGCTCGGCCTCCTTCCGAGTGGCCGCGATCGTTTTGTCTTTCTTGGCGTTGTAGTTCTCGTAGAAGTCATCGATGTTCTGCTGCGCTTCCTTGACGGTTTCGGCCCGCTGCTGTGCGAACTGTTCTGCCCGCTTCTCGATCTGGGCGTCCCGCTTCTCGCGCCACGCCTTGACCACCTCGGGCTCCTCCTCTGCCTCAGCAAAGGCACCGTACCCAGAATTGTAGCTGACTGATGGGCCAGTAATGCTAGTTGACGGCTGTAGACTCAGGGATAGTTGTCAGTTCTCGGAAACCCGCGGCGCAATAGAGTGCATCGAGGGCAGGAATGCACGGGGAATCTCCCGCGACTGGAGAAGGGGAAAAGGTACCTCGTTGGATCGGCTGATGTCTGGGAAATGGCTTTCGAACTGAACATTCCCAGACCCGCCTAGGAGATCGTCGTCGTCGTCTATGCCAGCGTCTTCCACTGTCGCGAACTGGTTGGCATCGTCACCCAGGATAGCCCTCTCTCGCGCCAGGAAATCATCCGCAGACGGTTCGGCGGAGGCAGCCTTAATGTCGGTTTGGACTAGAACGATAGAGGCGAAAGAATGGGAAGTATTTGTTAGAAACGGAATGCAATGTAGAGGCAGAGAGATCATGCACTAGAAGGATAGGCCTTACCGCCTGAGTCGAAGTCGTCGATAGAAGGAAACCTGTCCGCCATTGTGAAAATGCCGGTGCTGCCTGTGGGATTGGTGCGACCGACTCGCGGAAGGGAGTATTCTGCAGTAAAGAGCAAAGCAAAAGCTGAGAAGGGCGTGAAGAAAGTTGATACTATGAAATCGAGAGAGTGTGATTCTTGGAACAGTGAATGTGCATCAGGCAGATGAAATATAGAAGATGGACGTATGGCAGTGACCAAGCTGCTGATGATGAGGTAACGCAGTCTGGCCAGTCCAGTCGCGAAATCCAATCGTCTAGCGGACAGGGCAGGGTCAGTTATGCAATTAAAGAGTACAGCAACACCAAAACGTGGCCAATGCATGCGTTTAATAAATGCGTCCCCGGTTTCTTCAGAACTCGCCGCAAGCTCTCCCATCAAAATCGACAGGTTCGCCGCAACTGCCGCCACACAGGCCTCCCTCTCTCACTCGCACACAACCAGTCTGTCTCTAGAATCTCTCCTACAGAGGACGATCACCGACTTCCATGATATCAGGGGTTTTGATTTTCGGCACTGGGTAGACTCTGCTGCGGATTTTGACACGTATAGATTCGCAATCATATCTGAACTGCCCGCCCAGCTAAGAGGACGCTGACCCCTGTAGCTCTGAGAAAGAGAATTCCGATGGTAAACAAAACAAAAAAAAGGCACGAGAGAAGACTTGGTTGAGGGCATCTTGAAATCGTCGGTCCACCGGGCGAGAAACTAGAAGCGCCATTGAAGCTTCGAACCGGACATCCATCGCTCTTTCATTTGCCCTCGACATTTCCTGCTTTCATATCTCTTTCATCTTACTTGTCTCGTCGACCTCGGGATATTCGCCGCAAAGACCACGACCCCTCCTCGGCTCATCATTCCCAGAGCCAGACGTGCTGGTTGCGGGTGCCCGCCTCCGCCGTTGCCGCCAAAACAGCCACCAAAAACCAGCTTCTGAGCTCCCCCAAGATGGCCTATACAGACGATGCAGTGCTGGCGAAGTTGTCGGCACTCAACGAAAGTCACGATAGCATTGCAACAGCTGCGCAATGGATAATGTTTCATCGGTGAGTCGGCCCAACTGCAAAAGAAAGGAGAGGAAATTGGAAGAAACACGAGGAAGAAAACGTTCGCCCAACGATCACGGTTGTGTTTCTGCCAGACGGTTGTGGTTGTCTTTTCTCTTTCATGTTTCTTTTTACACTTCCTCCCCAGGTTGTTGGATGGTCCTGTGTTTGCTTTTCCCCCCAAACTTGCTGCGGGCCCAGCCACTCAGGTTTGAGTGCTCGCAGAGCTTTCCAACAGGTCCTACGTGATGAGTGGTGCAGGAGAGCTCAGCTTGCTGACCAGGTATCTCGCTGCCCTTGCTTGCTTGCTTTTTCCCCCTGCCAGCCGTCATGCGGACCGTACAGTTCAGCTGTGGCTCAACCGACTGAAGGAGTCCCCGAGTGCTAAACGGCTTAACCTCATTTATCTAGCAAACGGTGAGCCATCCCTTCCCACCCTTCTTTCATCCCAACCACACAAACCACCGTTCCCAAACCATCACCACCGCAACCCAAAATCATGGCACACTCGCGCAAAATTCCAGCTGCCGTTGCTGTCACGGTTGCAGCCACCCCCGGAATCACTGCCACCAACGTGATCAATTACGAGTTGCTGGTCTCGTTGCTGATATGCTCTTCCGTTGTAGAGGTCACACAACAATCCAAGGCCCGCCATAAGGATGACTTCGTCGTCGCCTTCTCGCCGGTCATCGCAGATGCCACAGCTTCTGCGTACAAGGGCGCGCCATTAGAGCTGCAAGGCAAGCTCAGGCGCGTCGTTGATGTCTGGCGGGACCGTGGCATTTTTGAGCCTGCGATACAGGGAGCTGTTGAGGCTCGCCTTGAGGGTGAGCCTTTTTCGCTTGTGCACATATCTACCTAACCTAGCTCGGCTTGGGCCCCTCACCTCCCTGCCCCTCCTTGCGTTAATCCCCTTTGCCTCAAAAAAATCCACGACGCAAAAAGCGACATGGCTAACATCGACGAACGAAAGACCTGGATAAAGCCCGTGGCGCGTCCCGTCATCCGGGTGGCAGCCATGCTAGTAGTGTCCAGGGGGGCTTCGGCGGGTCGGGGTCTTCTATCCCATCGGAGCTCAGCGGCCTGGTCGTCCCGCAGCAAAACGTGGCTAAACACCTACTGCCCACCAGGTCGGCTGTGACCACTGCAAACCAAGAGTACGAGAAACTCACTGGGCCGGCCAGCGTCGTGCCGCCTGCTCCAGTCTATGCAGCCCGCCTGAACGGCCTGCTGAAGACACTGGCTACAGCTGAGGGTGCCGTGGCCGAGTGCGTCAAGGCGCGCAACGAGCTCATCGGCGCTTTGGAGAAGATGTTGGTCTCCAACAGAGACGCTCTACGTGCCGACGAGGCTCAACTAGCCGAGCTCGCCGAACGTAGGGAGTCGGTGGACAAGAAGAAGAACGAGGTCGAACTCGCTATCATGTCGGGCCTGAGCTCGCAAGAAGCCAACTACAACGGAGGCAACAACGGCGCCACCGCAGTTCATGGAGGCAATGGTGCTACTCCCGTGCCCTCATCCATAGAGCCAGCGCGGCCTGAGGTTGAGGCCTTGACTCCACCGGCCGGTGGCGACGACGGCGACTTCTACGGCGACAACGGTCCGGGCTACTCTGCCCCTCAGCAGCCGCACCAGCAGCAACAGGTCAAGGCCTCCCCGCGCCAGTCGCCCGTCACGCTACAACACCAAGCGCCAGCGTACCAGCAGTCCACGTCATCAGCCCCCGGTATCGACCTCCTCTCCACGCTGGCGTCCCAATCCCAATACCAGACAATTCCCACGAACGGCTCCAACAAGCGGCGTCGTGTCGAATCCGGAGACGACTTTCCCGATCTCGGTAAGGACGACGGGATAGATGCCGACGTGAAGGAGATGCTGCGTAAGGATAGTGTCGGTTCTTGATGGCACCATTCACCATCCAGATAACTTGCTCCTGTACTTTATGGCCACGTTGTTTTGGTTGTCTTCTTCTCCTCTCTCAGAATTTCATTTCTTATCTTCTCTAGCTGGCTGGCGAATGGTTGGAGGCAGATAACAGGAGCTGGCAAACAAGCCCCTCCTCCATCCCTCCCTTACTTGACGGATTGGCGCGCAAGAAGGGTCGCTCTCACTGTGCTTTCTTGATTCTGGCGGGGTAGATGATGGGTGCTCGCCACCACCACAGGGTAGTTGATGGCGATTGGTTCCCCTTGAGAGAAAATGATCCCAAGATCCTTCTTCTTGTATTCTCTTTTTTTCCCTACTCATTTGGTTGGCCTGTCTGGTGGATTCGGGGAACCAAGGTGTGTACAAGAAAACCGCAAGGGCATATCTCACATTTAAACTGTACCTGATAATAGTAGCAGGCACTGGGTGGAATTGGAAATCATCTTTTATACCTGCTCTCTTCCTGCACATTTCATTTCCAGGTTGAAAGGCGTTCAAGGTCTTTCTATGTATCACAATAGTCGGCGTCGAGGCGACAGTGTATGCTGAATGAAGGTGGAGGCCGCTGTTGCTGAATGATGCTCTCAAGCGGAGCTCCGGTGCTGGGCAGCAACCACCCGTTGTTGGAGCCCAGGGCAACCATTGATTGATTGACAGAACAAGAATGGAAGCAGCCCAGGTATCTATATTATTCTGGACGCCAGCACGCTCCGTCTCGGCACGGAACATAGCCTAGGTACGGTTGGTAAGCTAGTTTTTTTTCTTTTACCTCCGAAGAATCCGAGATTCAGACAGCACTTATCCTAGCGAGACTCGGTGATTCTCGGCGGTCGGCCGTGCTTGTGATGACGAAATCACACAGCGCATCGGGCGTGCGGACTCGGCACTGGGCGCTAAAAATTCAGTGACGCTCCTGCCATGCCAGGGGTCGGTGACCATCATCGATTTTTGCGACTCCGCTTGCGCTCGGAATATCCTAGAGAACCTTTTCCCTACTGACTCCTTCCTCCTCCCTCTCTGACTCCGACACTCGCAACTTTTCGCATTGCGACCGGGGCAGTCATGACACGACAAGGAGCTGTAGAAGTTCTTCATCTACTTTAGCCATCTTTTCTTTCTTTTGTTTGTACCACCCGTCCCTCTCTTCATGACGGTCTCGGGAGCGGTGCGCGGTGGCATGCTGCGCCCGCATCGCGGCATATTCCTCGCACGACCCCCTCCGAGACCTTCCCGAGACGCATTGCCTCCCAGCGCGGCCTTCCGGCCCATTCACAGGTATCAATCTACCGCGGCGCGACCTCGATCTCAAGCTCCGACTCCGGTCCGCGTATCCCGCGTGCCATCTCCGAGCTCAACCTCGACCTTTGTCTCGAGTCCGCCCACCGGCTATGGAACTGGGGCGGGCGTTGGATTTGGGGCCGCAAGGCGATGGAGCCAATGTGGGCAACGCACAGGTATTCTGCGCCAGTTCTCGACGACCGCACCAAGACTACAGCAACGCGAGCCGCAACAGCAATCAAGTGCTCTTCAAGGCCAAGATGCCCAAGATGGGAGCAGCAGCAGGGCTGTGGCGTCACTGTCGGCGAGCTCTAGGTCCGTGAAAGAGAAAGGTGGTCAGGAAAACGATGAGGGGGGAGAAGGGTTGCCAGCGCCGAACCTCACAGAGAAGCTCGAGTTCGGCCGCAGCGAGAAGGCCGTGAAGGCATCACAGGTCAACATGCGCGCACGACTGTCCAAAGAGGGCAAAGGCCAGGGCGGTAAGGCCGGCCTGGGCGAAGTCTGGCGGCTGATCAAGATCGCGAAGCCCGAGGTAAAGTGGCTGGCTGTCGCTTTCTGCTTCCTGCTGGTGTCGTCGGCCGTCACCTTGTCGATCCCCTTCTCGGTCGGTCGGATCCTCGACATCGCAACCAAGGGCAACGTCGAGGACGTGCGCATCTTCGGCCTGACGCTCTACCAGTTCTTCGGTGCCTTCGCAGCCTTCCTCACCGTGGGCGCAATGGCCAACTTCGGCCGCATCATCCTGCTCCGGATCGTGGGCGAGCGTGTCGTCGCGCGCCTCCGGTCTCAGCTCTACCGCCGCACGTACACGCAGGACGCCGAGTTCTTCGACGCCAACCGCGTGGGCGACCTGATCTCGCGTCTCGGCTCGGACTCGGTCATCGTTGGCAAGAGTATCACCCAGAACGTGTCGGACGGGATGAGGGCTATCGTAAGTGGCTTCGCCGGGGGAGCGGCCATGCTCTGGCTCAGCCCCAAGCTCACGTCCATCCTGCTGCTCATGTTCCCGCCCATCGCCATCGGCGCCTTCGTCTACGGCCGCGTCATCCGCAACATCAGCCGGCAGATCCAGCGCAACCTGGGAACCCTCACCAAGATCGCCGAAGAGCGCCTCGGCAACATTAAGACCAGCCAGGCCTTCGCCGGCGAGGTGCAGGAGGTGCACCGCTACAACCAGCAGATCAGGAGGATCTTCACGCTGGGCCGCAGGGAGTCCATAGTTGCTGCCACCTTCTATGGCTCCACGGGCTGGGCCGGCAACATGACCATTCTCGCTCTCCTCGTCGCAGGCGGGAACCTGGTTCGCTCTGGGACCATGTCGCTGGGCGACCTGACCTCGTTCATGATGTACACGGCTTACGCTGGGTCCAGCCTCTTCGGTGTCTCCGGCTTCTACTCGGAGCTCATGAAGGGTGTCGGAGCCGCGAGCCGTCTTTTTGAGCTCCAGGATCGGGACCCAGCCATCCCGTCCACCGTGGGTATCAAGGTAAAGTCGGCCCAGGGTCCCATCAAGTTCTCCAACGTGAGCTTCGCGTACCCTACGCGGCCGGCGGTCACCATTTTCAACGGGCTGGACTTCGAGATACCATCGGGCAGCAACGTGTGCGTGGTTGGCCCATCTGGCGGCGGCAAGTCAACGGTGGCAAGTCTCTTATTGCGGTTCTACAACCCGACTGGGGGATCGATCAGCATCAACGGCGTCGACGTCTCCAAGATGAACATCAAGTCCCTCCGGCGGCGGATCGGAATGGTCGCCCAGGAACCCGTCCTATTCTCAGGCACAGTGGCTGAGAACATCGCCTACGGTCGGCCGGACGCCTCCCGCGCTGAGATCATCTCGGCAGCGCAGCAGGCCAACTGCGGCTTCATCGCGGACTTCCCGGATGGTCTAGAGACCCAAGTCGGCGCTAGGGGCGCCCAGCTGTCCGGCGGCCAGAAGCAGAGGATCGCGATCGCTCGTGCCCTGCTCAAGGACCCGGACATTCTGATCCTGGACGAGGCCACGTCCGCGTTGGACGCCGAGTCCGAGACGCTGGTCAACTCGGCGCTCGCGCAGCTGCTCAAGGGCCGCAACACGACCATCTCCATCGCCCACCGGCTCTCGACCATCAAGCGCTCTGATAGGATCATAGTGTTGTCGAACGAGGGCAAGGTCGCCGAGATCGGCAGCTACGCCGAGCTGAGCGCGAACCCGAGCAGCGCCTTCAGCAAGCTGATGGAGTGGCAGATGAGCGGTGGGGAGATCCCCGAACGCCGCAAGCCTACCAACGACGGCCACTTCACCGAGGCCGAGGAGATCGAGGAGGACCTGGAGGAGATTGAGGAGGCCGAGGAGGAGGAGCAGCAGGCGGAGGCGGCGAAAACGGCGGCAAAGAACACGGATAAGGAGCCGTGATCGAAGCTCGCTGGTCCTAGTCTAGAAGCCGGGCTTTGCGCCTCTGACACTTTCTGCTCTGTGGTTTTCCTCTTGTTGTCTCCTCTTTCCTCTCACGTTCCTTCTCTTTATTGTATGCGGCATTTGTGGATATACCCCAATATATGGGCGAGGGACATGATGATCAACAGGACCAGGCGAGCCCTTCTGGGTACCCTAACATGGGTACATTCACGTGAGGTAGCTTGCCCAGGTACCTGACCTGCCACCCCTTCAGGGACACTTTCCTAATATTTTCTCTCTATCTATTTGTGTAGAAAACATGCATTTCTCGGATCTGGACGGCATGTGTGCGCGCACCCATGGGAAAATCTCCCGATTTGGACGGGGAAGGGAGAGACTTTATTTTGTTACATAACTAGAACTCTCCACTCGTTGTCGTCGGGCACCATTGCGTTCATGTTACTAGGAGTTTGGGGCACTATGTGTGGACCTATGGATCGTTTACCACGTGGAGGAGGCAGGCGGACCGAGAGACAGGGCGGGCGGCGCTCATTCTCTCGGACACTTTTTTGAGGCGAAAAGGAGGCGGCAAGGAGGCGGCAAGGAGAGCGGGTCGATGGATGGACGAAAAGTCGTGGAGACAGACTTAACTCTGAACTTCCCGGGGCTCGTTCGGAGCATGGGGAAGGCTCCATGCCGGTGAGGCATTTGATAGCTACCTAGCCTAAACGGAATGCGATGCCGTGGGGAGGGACAACCTGACCTCTCTTGCGCATTCTCCGATGCAGCATCATATCACTCCTCCGCTTGTCTCCTCTTGTCTCCTTTTGTCTCCTTTTGTCTAGGAATCCGTCCGTAGATCATCAGGCTGGCTGCTGATTCTAATTCCTTTTGCATCCCCTCTTGCAGCGTCCCCCCACGCCGCCCGCTGCAAACCAGAGCACGTTTTCGCGGAATAGGGAAATGCCAAAAGCCACCCACTCTCATGTGACAGACTCTAGCACGCATAAACGATGGTGGTTTGCTTTCTCCCTCCGCCCCGTTCGACCGACAGCCTGTAAACGACCCACGGTCTGCAGGCTTGGCCCACCAGCGGTAGCACCGGCGCTCTAACTACCTGCAGTCAAGTGCCTCCTGGTATGCAAGCCATCAGCCCGTCAGCGTCCGCCTTGCAGTGCCCCCGAGGCGGCAAGTCTTTTTCACAAGTATCCAGGTGAGGGGAAAGGCCATTTACACACTATACCTAACAGTAGTTACATGTGGGCAAGCTGAAGGACGAGAACCCCACTTTCCGTCATCATCTCGCCGTGGTCACTGCATGAGCATGGCTTCTTTAGAGTGGAGGCGATGATGCTTGTGGGGAAACCTTGGGCGAAAGAAAGGGAAAAGAAAACTCAACCACCAAGCGCCCCACCATCCAACTCCGATGAAGGAGGAACCGAGGAATTGGAGAACGCTTTTGGGTTGCCCGTGGAAAGGCAACCCAAACTTGCACCGTTCTGGAAGGAATGGAGAGGCTGATCTCTCTAGCGGCATTATTATTAAATCCCATTCTTTTAAGAAGCAAGACGACCTAGCTCCCCGACTACGACTGATGTTGATGGCGCAACTCCGGAACAGCCCACGTTACTTCTCTGTCGATTCCATCCATAGAAGAGACCACTGTCAGCAGCCGCAGCAAGGGAAGGAGAGCCGTTTTCAGGGTCGACCGTCCGTTGATCCGCTGCCCTGGTCTGTGCTAGAAAGCTCCGACGAACACCGACCCGACAGGACTGGACTTAGACGGGACGGACGACGTCCTGCCGACTCGGGCGAACCCTGCCCAGCATCCACCCCCACTGAGTCATTCCCTTTTTAGGGACTTTCCTCCTCCAAAGTCTGCCCAAGGCTGCGCGGTGGCCGCGAGACTTTTTTTTCGTTTTGGTTGAGGCTTTTCATTTTTCTTCGACTTATATGACGGCGAAAGCTCCATTTTGTCTTTGAGGGTTTCACTCCTTTCTCACTTCCGGGCGCCAATCACAGTGCACTGCTGCTCAATATCTTCCCCTCATTCTTGCACAACTCTGGAGCTTTCGTGAGAGGCTTATGTTGCGTGCCGTTCCGTCGGCCATCCAGCAGCACAACAACCCCTCATTTGATTTTGCACGCCGTAACGCCTCCTATCCGCATATAGAATCTTGTGCTTCCCGCCCCCTACCCTTTTTGGACTGTTGGTTTTCTAAAAAAGTGCAAGAAGGAAGAACTGAAGGGGAACAACAGAAAGACTGGTACTATCTATACACTACGTTCACAGCAGGGCAACGCGCTCCACTCACCCCTCATCTCACTTCGCCTGCCCACTTTGGCTGGCGAACATTCACTTCGCAAAACCACACAAGATCATGACCAGGGCGATGTTGAGGAACTCGAGCGAGAACGGCTGGGTCGTCCAGAAGTTTGGCGGCACGAGTGTTGGCAAGTTCCCAGACAGGATCGCGGAGGACATCATACGACCATACTTGCAATCCAACAGGCTCATCATCGTGTGCTCGGCGAGGAGTTCTGGCAAGAAGGCATCAGGGACGACCAGCCGGTGAGTCAACTTGTTTATGGCGAAAGTCAAGGAGGATGGGAGGTGTACACTGCCACGGCCTGCTACCTTGTCGTGTGGCCGTTGTCTCAACGGATGGATACAGGGCGGCATGGGGGGACTTTGGGTTCTCCCCTTTGATCCTCTACTCTTCTCGCGAGGGCTCGGTGGGGGAAGCGGAAGCAGGGGCATCATCGCATTTCTCCTCACGCTCAGCCACCTTCACACGCACGACGAGTCAACGCCTCCTCATTCAACAGTGACACGATGACAACTTACTGACCAGGCACACACGTGGAAACCGTGACACAGGCTACTTGAGGTCTTCAGGAGGTTGAGGTGTCTTGCCTCGAGTCCGGAGCAGATCCAAGCAGAGCTCGTCGACGAGGCTAGCCGTCTCGTGGACGACATCCGCGATGACCACATTTTGGCAGTGGAGCAGTTCATTAGGGACCCGCTGCTTAGGGACCTGCAGACTCGGGAGATCGAGGCTGAATGCAGGGAGTTGATCGAGTACTTCATTGCCGCCAAGAGGTTCCACCTTGAAGTCAACTCGAGGTCGAAGGACCGGGTGGTGAGCTTCGGCGAGAAGCTGAGCTGCAGGTTTATGGCGTGCTTGCTGAAAGATAGGGTAAGTGTCTCGATCTTTCTTGAGATCTATTTTCTATCCAGACAAGCCGCCTTTGTGCTACAATCTGTGCCCCACACACCTTTGTACACCAACAGCTCACTAATGTTTTTACTTGGATCTTCAGAACATCGAAGCAGAGTACGTCGACCTCTCAGACGCCCTGCACATCGATGGTGCAAAGCGTTTAGACGCATCGTTCTACCGCGATGCTGGGGCCCTTTTCCGCAAGAAGATCGCAGCCTGCGAGGACCGTGTCCCCGTGGTCACCGGCTTCTTCGGCAACGTACCAGGCAGCCTTTTGGACGGTGACATCGGCCGGGGCTACACCGACCTCTGCGCGGCGCTGGCCGCGGTGGGCACCAAAGCGAGGGAACTGCAGGTGTGGAAGGAAGTCGATGGGATCTTCACAGCGGACCCGACCAAGGTGCCGACGGCGCGGCTGATCGGCGCCATCACGCCCTCCGAGGCCGCCGAGCTCACCTTCTACGGCTCCGAGGTCATCCACCACCTGACCATGGACCAGGTCATCCGCGCAGACCCTCCCATCCCGATCCGGATCAAGAACGTCAAGAACCCGCGCGGCGAGGGCACCATCGTCGTGCCGGACCCGGTCTATTCTCCAGGGCAGCAGCTCCGGCGGCCCAGGCGGCCCGTCTCCGACATCTCGCCGCCGCGCAAGACGCCCAAGCGGCCCACGGCCGTGACGATCAAGGACAACATCTCGGTCATCAACGTGCACTCGAACAAGCGGTCGATCGCGCACGGCTTCTTCGCGCGCGTCTTCTCGATCCTGGACCAGAACCAGGTCTCGGTCGACCTGATCTCGACGAGCGAGGTGCACGTGTCCATGGCGATCCACGCCGCGAAGGAGGAGGCGAGCAACTTCGACAAGGCCCGGCTCGAGCTGGACGAGTGCGGCGACGTCAGCGTGCTGCACGACATGGCGATCCTGAGCCTCGTGGGCGCGGACATGAAGAACATGGTGGGGATCGCGGGGAAGATGTTCTCTACGCTGGGGGAGCACAACGTTAATATCGAGATGATATCGCAGGGTGAGCCGAGTCTCTCTATTTCCCTTGTTTACTTTCCACTCTCTCTTTTCTTCTCTGAGTTCTCTGTAGCGTTTCTCTCTGGCATCTATCTGGCGTCCCTCCCGATCTTCCTCCCTTTTCTTCTTCTTTATCGTGCCGCACACCCAAAACATACTGACCAGTCTTTCTCCGCCTCAGGCGCCAGCGAGATCAACATCTCGTGCGTTATTGACGCCCGAGAATCGACCAGGGCCATGAACATCCTGCATACAAATCTGTTTACCTTTCTAGACTAGGAAGAACTGGGGAGGAAACGGGTACAATAAACAAAGTAGAACGCGCCAACTCCAATAGCAGAATCTGTGGAGACGCGAACGTGAGCAAACGTACTCACACAGAATGGCGGGTGACGATCGATATGGATGTGGAGAGTGCTAGAAGACGAGACGCAAAGAGATGTCGCCTAGTAGGTGATATCTACCGATAATCCCGTGTCTGGTGTGCTCTCAGCTAGGTCAGGTCGTTATCAGAGTTGATGCGATCTGTGTTTTGGGGTTTTGTTGACATGTCCCCGAAGGAGGTCGCACGTCGGTCAGTTTCAGTGTGATACAGAAAGGCGCAATAGGTGGTTAGGTAAATAGGAAGGGAAATAGATGAATACCTACTTTTGGTAGGTAGATACGCCATGAATTATAAATACGACGACGATGCAGAAGCTTGTGGTGCCGTTATGATTACCGTAAATAGGGGCACGCCGACGACGTAGAAGCTAGTAATGCCGTCGTGGTCGTGGTGGTGATATCGCTCTTGACTGCCCGCGGAGAACTGCCCCAGCGGTTCGGCGGGTGTTGTACCGAGAGTCCTTGTCCACCGCGGTGTCTCATAGTGCTTGCAGTACCTCCTCTCTGAATATCTGGAAACCTTGCGATGGCCCCGTTAAGTTTACCCGCGTCGGTTGTCACCCCGAGTCAGCGTGCCGACCCGACTGTGGCCATCCTCCATGACGCCGCGCCAGCCCGTCCTCAGCCATGCCTTCCAGGATGCCCATCAAACCCGGATGAATGCATACACGACCGCGGAGAGAAACCAGCTCCTCAGCAACGCGGGTATCAATCCCTCGCTAAGGAATGCTGCTCGTAATTTCGAGGCTCGTGTCTACAGTCCCCCTTTTCACTGGTCGCTGATCCAAAGTCCAGTTTGACTTACAAATGAAGCTGAAGACAGCATTTTCAGCCACCCCAGAGACGGCTTGACGGAAGAGAGACTCTCGGCAGACCCGCACGGGAGGAAAGGTAGCGTTCCGTACTGTACTAGTGCGTGCCCGTAGCCGTACCTCAACGTAAGGGCCTGCGGTAGGAATAGAGGGCTTTGTTGCAGCCTGCTTGATTCAGGCAGGAGTGCAATGTTCCGACGCGGCGGGTGTGGTCTCGAGCCTCTTTCTTCTTTTGGTATACCCTCAATGCCGGACTCGTTTCTTATCCCGTTATGCCACGGTCATCGACCGTTGGTATTTACACAGGACATTGCTTTGCATTGTTCTTCAGACGTTGTGTTTCTGAGGCGGGAATACCGGCCTCCTTACTCACGTTATACAACTTGGCCACGCTCAGCCGATGAATTCCCTTTGTCGTACCAACTTCTCATCCGGCTCTGGCTCGTTCGTTTTGGCCAGAGAGATCCGCGAGCGCAGAGAAGCAATCTCGGCGTGCAGTCCTTCCTCCTCCTCCCTCCTCTCCCCTCCCGTACTCTCCTCCCCTCCCGTACTCTCCTCCCCTCCCGTACTCTCCTCCCCTCCCGTACTCTCCTCCCCTCCCGTACTCTCCTCCCCTCCCGTACTCTCCTCCCCTCCCGTACTCTCCTCCCCTCCCGTACTCTCCTCCCCTCCCGTACTCTCCTCCCCTCCCGTACTCTCCTCCCCTCCCGTACTCTCCTCCCCTCCCGTACTCTCCTCCCCTCCCGTACTCTCCTCCCCTCCCGTACTCTCCTCCCCTCCCGTACTCTCCTCCCCTCCCGTACTCTCCTCCCCTCCCGTACTCTCCTCCCCTCCCGTACTCTCCTCCCCTCCCGTACTCTCCTCCCCTCCCGTACTCTCCTCCCCTCCCGTACTCTCCTCCCCTCCCGTACTCTCCTCCCCTCCCGTACTCTCCTCCCCTCCCGTACTCTCCTCCCCTCCCGTACTCTCCTCCCCTCCCGTACTCTCCTCCCCTCCCGTACTCTCCTCCCCTCCCGTACTCTCCTCCCCTCCCGTACTCTCCTCCCCTCCCGTACTCTCCTCCCCTCCCGTACTCTCCTCCCCTCCCGTACTCTCCTCCCCTCCCGTACTCTCCACCGTCGCCTCCCTTCTACTCCCTCCTCTCCACCGTTCTGTAACTTCCACTTTCCTCTCCCTTTCACCTTTTTCCACAACCATATGCTTCCTCAGTGTAATGAGAAAGGCGTTCTTTGGCTCGATCTCGTTGAGTGTCGCTTGTCGCCGAGGATTTATAAAGCAATGCGCGAGAACGGGGTTGCTGTATGTACTTTCGTCCATCGCCTAAAAGACTGCGGTGAAAACGGCTTCAAGGAGGAGGAACAATCGACGAGGGGTTTTCATTCCTTCTGCCGTTGTATATATGATAGGAGAAACGCAGAGGAGGACCTTCTTCGCTAGTGTATAGAGTCAAGGGGTTAGAACCGCGCCAGGGGTAGAACCGCGCCACTATTCCCACCAAAATAAATACGAATATATTGCAGCCAAATATGAAGCTAAAAATTCGAAAAAAATTGCAAATTAATCGCTATCCTCGTCAGATTCCAATGCCTCCAAAGCCCGGGCTGTAGGTCGTCTCTGACGCTTAGATCTCCATATAGGAGGGGGTTCTTCCTCACTGGAAGACCCTTCCACCAACTCCTCCACAACTGCACCCATTCGCCGCTGTTCCAGTTCCCTGTTGCGTTGGGCGGCAATTTCAGCAAGTGAAGAAAATCTAGAGTTGGGCTCTTGCTTGACCTTCTTCCTCTTCCGGGCCTGGGCTTTTTCCAACTGAGCTTTCAGCTCAGCGATCTCTCTGTCCCTCAAAGCCAGCTCACTTGTCTGATGATCATAGGCGCGAGCCACCTTTTGGTGCACTCTGCGGCTGTGAGGGCTGTCCTTTGGACCTCTGAGAAGGTCCAAAATATCTCTGCCTCTCTTCGGGGTGGCGATATCGGCGAGGCTGGATTCAGGGGTCGCTCAGGGGTCGGCTCAGGGGTAGCCTGGCGGGCTGCTACAGCCACATGGTCGTTCTGCAGGCACTTTTGACGGCTTTTGGGGAAGAGACCGGTAACCCTCCACCCAGATTTGATGTTTTTCTCGCTTAGCCCTTCAGTTCTCGCCCTTGCGTAGCACCCGAGGAAATTGAGCTTTCCCACAGGCGCAGAGTCGGTTAAAGAGGCCAAGTCGCCGAGATACTTGCGATAAGCTTTTTTCAGGGGTGAAAACACCCCTCTGTCAAGCGGCTGGGTGACGTGGGAGGTGTGGGCAGGGAGGAAAAGGAGGTAAATATGGTTGAGGAAGCAGTGTACCATAAACTGATCGGTGGTGTGGGAGCCGTGACCATGCACAATTAGGAGCCGGGCCTCTCCCTCCTCGGGCTCTGTCTGCGGGATGAAGACTTTTTCCAGCCATTCCAGGGCAATATCGTTGCTGGTCCACCAATTTTTCGAGTAGGTAACTATCCAGGAGGGGTGAGCAGCGAGGAGGTCGTCAGAAAACTACTGGTGTTGGATGCTGGCAGCTTTAAAAATCACTAAGGGGTCCAAGGCTCGCCCCTTTGCGCTCACGCACTCTACCAAGGAGGTCCAGGTCCTGTTCCCGTTCGCTTTAACCCCGACTGCATTAGGGGAGGTCTTAGAGCTCCTAACCACGAGACCGTCTACCCCTTGCCCCTCCATGAACCGAATGTTGACCCAGTCCCAGGTGTCGTAGAAGTCGAAGAGCATATTGATGTTCTCAGGGGTTGCTGATTTGACCCTCGCGTATTCGATTTTCNGAATGTTGACCCAGTCCCAGGTGTCGTAGAAGTCGAAGAGCATATTGATGTTCTCAGGGGTTGCTGATTTGACCCTCGCGTATTCGATTTTCCTACCCAGCTTTGTTTTTACAGCCTCGTTGCGCTGCAAAACCCCTTAGTCCAGTCCTTTCCAAGGGGCTGATCATCAGAGTTGAGCTTCAGGATGGCCGAGGCCGCTTGATATACCTGGCGATGGGTTGGAGCGTAGCCCAAAGCCTCCTGACGGAGAATCCATGATACTAGATCCTCTTCTTGAACTCGTGATAACCTCTGTTGACTCTCATGGGCAAAGCGCTTGGAGGGGATGCCTTTGATCCGGCGCGCAAGGGTGGTGCGTTCTATCCCGTAGCGCAGAGCGGTCTTGCGGATGCTCGCGCCCTCTAACACTTCGTCAATAGCGCTCGCCAAGTCAGAAGACTGAAAATCGTCCATAATACAATTGATCTACGAAATAAAAATGTAAATAGCTTCATTTTTGACCGAATCGCGGCCTTTCGGAAGCCCAGGGGCCGATTCTTGTAGACTACCAATTTTTGGTGGGGTGGATAAATTTTTGGCTGGCGCACTTCTACCCTGGCGCGGTTCCACCTCCTTAACTCTAGTTGTTTCTCAGTTGCCGTTTAACAGATTTGCCCATCGATGGGAATTGCTGCTCGTAATCTTGTAGCCGTGTCCAATACCCTTGCCGGCTTGTCGCCGATCCGACGTACAGCTAGCTTGGTTTGATGATTTGAGCGGAATCTTCCCCGAAGCCCATCGCTTTAATAGCGAAAGCTTCAGACGTCGAAACCTCGTCCCCCGTGGCTGGCTTGTCGTGTGGTTACTCCATTGCAAGAGCAACCCCTCCCGAAGGAGGGCACACTTGATGGTTCCAATATAAATATACGCCAAAGAGACGCTTTAAAAAAAATAGGAAAGCGCGGCGCTGCTTAGGTTGGTAAAGACGCTCAGAAAAGAAACCGATCCAGCTCGCAAAATATCGCTCCTGACTGCTTGCCCACGACGATGGAAACGCACGGACATCAGGAGAAGCAAGTGTGGGGAAAGGAACAAGATTTCGCCGAGATCCAACCCTGCCAGAGAAAGGTTCCACCAGTGGACAATGAACCATGCAACGATCCCTCAAGCATTTCGTTATTCGTCCACATCGCTATCCGACATTGGCTATGAATCAAGAGGAGGAGGAAGAGGAGATGTGGATGCTAGTCGCGAAGCCGACGAAACGAGCACCATCCAGGCCACAAGGATACACCAGTGCACTCCGAACAAGCCAAACGGTCAGCATTGGTTTACCGCCGAGGGCTTCAAGAGCGGCATTCGCAGTAGTATCTCGAACGAGAGCAGCATTCGGCTCCGTCTCGCGGCGCGCACCGAGACGATCGGCACCGACGGTTGGGTTCGACGCTCCGACGCCCTTACAGTCGGAGAAGCCAGGGTGCTCTTCCAAAAGGCCAAGCAAGACTCTAAGACGGCCGAACATCGAAGTGCTACGGGACGAAGACGTGATCTGGCTGAGCAGAAATAGCAACGAGGAGGATAGGTCACCTTGACAGCGTGGAAAAAGTGACAAGAAGGCCGTTGCAGATTGCTTCATGCGAAACCCGCCTACAGGGCGGCAGAGCTAAGGGCCAAGCCTAGCCCATGTAGCAATCTTTTGGGCGTATGAGTTCATCAAGTTTTCCTATTGGACACTCCTGCTTGCGATTTGCAATCTGCCGTCCGGTGAACTCTCCTCCTCTCCCGGCATCCTGCTGGAGTTCGGAATTGAGGGTTGTTCTTAGTCGTTATCGCCCATGCAGGGACTCGGTATTGTGTATCCGCCACAGCAGGCAAAGCGAATTCTTGACGTTCGAGTGGACACTGTCGTTTCGGTAAAGGCGGGGGGACAATACCTTCTTCTAGCTTCCTCTTTCTTTTCTCCTTGTCCTGCCGGTAGTATTCCCGTTGACGTGCATTGTTCTTTTCACGTCGAGCGTTGGTCATGCTCCGCTGGTATAATTTGAGCGAACCGTCACGACCATCCACTACATTACCCTCCTCGGATGCCTACTACTTTGTAGATGCATTCCTTGGAGCTGACGCAACAAGAGAACTTATCTTCTGCATTAGTTTCAAAGTTGAGCTTCCACTTTTAGCCCGTAGAGTTGTTGCCTTAGTTCCAAGGCATTCATTCACTTACAAGGCTCCGATCTTCGGTACAGATATTGCTCCGATCTCCCATGTAGATATTCCCGCACTCCTGCTTTGCTTCTTCTACGGACAGCCATTCCTGAGCGGCCGTCTCGTTAAAGAAGGTCAGTATGAACTTTTTAAAGGGAAAGAACGACGGAGTCGAAGGGGGCGGCCTTCATTATAAAGGTACGGAGCGGTTCAAGCATTTGCGCTCCTGTCACCCTGCACTGTTACTCACTCCCAGGTTCCCCCAGGTCCCCACTGTGGACCGGACCAAACGCTACGGACCATGACTCTTCCATTCCCTCCTTTTTTTTTTTTTAGCGGTCTGAAGTGGCAGAAAACATTGAAAAAAGCAATCACACACTGGTCCGTGCACTCTAAATTGTCTATATAATGAGAGCCGCCCCCCTTCGACTCCGTCGTTCTTTCTCTTTAAAAAATTCATACTTACCTTCTTTAACGAGACGGCCGCTCAGGAATGGCTGTCCGTAGAGTGGGAAGCCTGCATTGCACATCGCGGCGCTGACCGCTCTGGTTTGCCTTTCGGGGCCAACCTAGGGGCAATTTTTGATTCTTCACCTGTCTTTTTCCATTGTGTTCGTGGCCTTGCGCCGTGGCATGAAGGAGAAGTTGCTTGGATGATTGTGTTGCTTGATTGTGTGATGCCGTTTCGGACTGTTTTGAGGCAGGCACCTGCCACCAGGCAGAAGAGCGTGCTCGCGTCGTAGGATGTTCGTTTCGATTTGTTTCTGGGCAGTTTCCCGGGCATTTCGCGATTGTGGTGCTCGTGATTCTGACTCTGGCTCTGCTCTGGCATTCGAAAATGCTCCATGAGTTTTCGCAAATTCTGTGCGCGTGCGCCCCGATTGACGAGGGCATCCACACCCAGCCGTGCTGCCATTTCCAATTCGTGTCGCAATCGCGAAGTCCATAACTTCGCGCTCGCACCTAAAATACTGTCCAAATTTGTTCTTCTCATCTACACACATTAGTATTAACCTTCCCATACCAGTCAAGAAGTATTACCTGATGAACCTCACGATCCTATCCCATGTAAATGCACATCCTCATAACACATTTGCCGACCTCCCATTGCCGCCCTCCCGCCGGAACGCTCATGACCATGAGGCGACTCCAAAAGCACGCTGGCTTGGAAGCGCGTCCATGCGAGCCGACGAGAAACCCCGACTCGGGCGGCCCAGCTGTTCGGAAACCGGCGATAAATTCGCGGCGAGAGCCATAGGCTTCCACAAGGACGATTCCATTTCCATCACTGCAATCAGAAAGAAGACGCTGCCCGCGTTAGCTTAGAATGCCTGGATGCCGCGCCCTCGGCGAAAGTCAACCCGGCCATCAAGAAGCTTTTTCCGTCTTCAGCACATATCGAGAAGGTACTAAACCGCCATTTTCTCGTTTTTCCGGCCGGGTTTTCATCTATTGTTTCTGCTGTCAAACCACCGTCTTTGGGGTGGTTAGAAGAAAAGCCATCTGCTATGGCCCAAGATTTCCGGGACTTCTATGCAGAAACAGAATCCACGTTATGGGGGGTATATCTCGTCATCTTCAAGAAACCAGGAGAACCAACCAAATTCTACGTTGGTTCGGCGACGAGCAAGCAAGGACTTTGGACACGAATCCAAGACTATGAACGGAGATCTGCGTCAATGGGGGGCTCCGTAAAACGATAATTCGCGGAGGGGTATGCCTTGACGAAAAAAGTCTTGTTGTGTTCGGCTCCCGTACTTTGCACTACAGCCCGAAAGACGAAGACCACCCGCTATCTGTTTCTTTTACTCGAAGCTGTTTTTACTGCAACCTTCTAGGCGATAGACGAAGGTACATTCAGCGACTGTCCTCCCCTCCCGTACTGTCCTCCCCTTCCGTACTCTCCTCCCTCCCCCCTTTCCTCCGTCGCCTCCCTCCTCTCCACTGTTCTGTACCTTCCCTTTCCTCTCCCTATCACCTTTCCCCACCATTATATGCCCCCCACCCCAGCTTGTGTTTCTCTTCGGCGGTGTGGTGTGACAGGCGCGATCCCTGGCGTTGTCGTTCGAGGCGGAAGGGTGGACGAGCCAGTGCGCGATAATAGGGTCATGGCTACAGATGCCACCCCATACAACAGTCCCCTCTGGCCACTGGACAATGCTGTTTTTTCCGAACGTTGCCTTCGGTCCGTTGAAGGTCCCCGCGTCCATCGCCTAGAAGACCACGGTAAAAACGACTTCAAGGAGGAGGAACAATCGACGGGGGTTTTTCATCTCCTCTGCCGTTGTATATATTACGGGAGAAACGCATAGGAGGACTTATCTTCCCCTTTCCTCTCCCTTTCACCTTTTTCCACAACCATATGCCCCCGCCGCCCACCGACGGCCCGAAATTTTCATGGGATTTGAAGCTGAAACACAGGGTAAACATGGATATTGGATTCACTTGTTTATTAGCGAGTCTGCTCTGGGAAAGCCTCGGACGAAATCTCGAAGAGAAAATATTGTTTTGACATATATTTTCCGTAAAACCTTTTCTCCCGATGACCAAGGAAGGTAGGTACCTAACCAAGCAAAAGGAGCCCCAAACGCCTTCCCAGAATTCCGTGGGTATCGTATCAACTAAGAACAAATGATAATTGAAAGTCTCGATGAATACACGCCATACCAGGCATACCACCTAGACCGCCGTCATAACTCAAGGTCGTCCGAGTCGTCATCATCCCAAAATATCGACGACGCTGCGGCCATCTTCTTCTCGTCGTCTCCTCCTGCTTTGGATTCTACAGCAAGCTCAGTTTCAGGCTTCGCAGGCTTGGAATCGGCTTTGACACACTCGCTGGGACTGTGCTGTTCGTTTTTGTTGTTATCGTCGTCGTCGTCCGGGATCGAGATGTGGTCTGGGATGCCCTTATCCTCCTCTACCTTCACCACCGAGATGCTCTCGCTCTCACTGGCAGTTTCGTCGTCGTCGATCAATACCACATGATCTGAATCTGGCCCCTCCTTGACGACCTGGGTATCTTGTTCTTTCTTGACTGGTGGCGATGCATCCTTATCCTTTTCTGTTTTGATAGAGACGTGATCAGGAGCAGCAACACCGCCCTCGGCCTCGACCTTGACCTTCACCTTGACTTCCTCCTCCTCCTCGTCGGACTCAGTAGTCGCATCGTCTATCTCAACATCCTCCACCTTCACCTTGGCCTCGTCGTCGTCCCCATGCTTGACCTCCTTTTTGACTTCGTCTTCTTCCTTCTTCGTTGGATTCGCGCTTCTGCTTCTTGACCTCTCGGCGGCGGCGGAGAGCAGTTTTGCCTCCCTCCGGCGGTAGAACGAGTCCAGGCAGTTGCGGCGCTGCTCCTGCGTCCAGCTCTCGACCACCAGCGCGAACTCGGTCGCGCTCGCGAAGCCAAGCTCCTTGGACATGGTGCAGAACTGGCGGTGCCGCACCTCCGCGGGCGGGTTGTAGCGGAGCCGGGGCCGCTTTCTGCGGTTCTTGCTCCGAGGAAGCGACTTTAATGCCTTTCGCTTCCCCTTCCTGTCGGCGGCCCCCTCCCTGACGTCTGGGTCGAGGTTGTCTTCGTCATCGGAGGAAGAGGAAGATGAGGTGGTGGAGTACTCGACGTCGCTATCGCTGTCCAGTCTGTTAGCCTGGCTGTCTGCGAAGAGCGGGTCGTCCACGCCACCACCACCGCTAGGACCAGCTGTGTTGGAACCGCCGGCGCCGGCGCCGCCTGCCGCGGCGGATGAATCGGCCATCTCGGCGCGTCGCGACAGCTGCGCTTCTACCTTGCTCGAGCCGACGACTTCTGAGTTCTCGTGCGTGTATTTGACCCCCGCCGACGCAAGGATCGCCTGGATCGCGTCGCTCTTTGGTGCGCGGCTGGCGGCCACCTTCTTCTTTTTCTTCGCCGCAGCGACCATGTCCTCTTGGTTCTCCGCTACGATGAACTTGGCTAGCTGGCTGAGGCCACCATCCTCATCACTGCCACCACCCTCCTGTTTCATTAATACGGCCTGGCTGCCGTCGTCATCATCGTCATCTTCTCCGACCTTGACCGCCTCTGCTAGATCGATGTCGGTTAGGAGCACGCCGGCCTTCGCCTCGGCGATGTTGGTCTTGTTGACTATGTCCCTGAGCACGACCTGGTCACCCCGGAAAGAAAACAGATTCGCTAGCCCGAAGATCTCGCCCTTGCGAGCTTTGTCCTGCTGCACACCCTTGAAGTAGCGGCGCTCCGTCGAGGCGTTGTAGCCGATGTTGGCCTGCTGCTGCTTGTAGATCTGGCGCGCGTACACGATCTCCTCGATGGTGCCCGACGAGATGAGACGGAACACGTCGACGTCGCGCACCTGGCCGATGCGATAGGCGCGGTCTTGGGCCTGCAGGTCGTAAGCCGGGTTCCAGTGCGGATCAAAGATGACGACCTTGTTGGCAGACGTGATGTTCAGGCCGACGCCCCCTGCCTTCGTGGAGATGAGGAAGGCGAACTGAGAAGGGTCTGAGTTGAAATCGTCGACGACACGCTGGCGATCCTCATAGCCCAGGGAGCCGTCCAAGTAGCTGACGCTGTAGCTGGTGTTGTGGAACAGATACTGCAGGATGCGCAGCAGCCGGACGCTGTGCGAGAATACGAGGACCTTGTCGCCGTTGTCGTGCCAAAACTTGAGCAGCTTGCGTAGAACCTTCCACTTGCCACAGAACGACGGGTCGGCAAGGTTCAGGGGCGAGTCGCGCTGGCGGTACAGCGTCTCCCAGTCTTTCGGCATGCATTCCTTGAGCATCGACAGCGCGCTCTTCTGCTTCTCGGTCGTCTCCCCGGACGTGGGGATCAGCAGCATCAGGTGGCAGGCAAGCTTTTGAAGGGCCGTGATGGAGGGGAACACAAGGGATCGCCAGGTCCGACCGTCGGAATGCTTCGCTCCACAGCACCACCCCCTCTTCTTTCTAGAGCCGCACTCGCACTCATCGTGCACCTCACGCACGAGGGTGACCTGCTCGCTGGCAAGGAAGTTCTCGTATGCTTCGCGTTGTCTATCCGTCATAGGACAAAACACCACCTTGTCGCTCTTTTTGGGCAGCTGGTCCGCGATGAGAGTCTTCATGCGCCGTAGAAGGAACTCTGGGAGCAGATTGTTGACCAGCTTCTTCGCCGTGCGGCGGGCGACGCTCAGCTCGTGGAGCGTGGCGTCGTGAGACTGGCCCGTCGCCAGGGGTATGCTGATGCTCTGCCGCCACTCTGCGAAGGTGCCAAAGCGGCCGGGGTTCGTCCAGTTGAGTAAGGTCCATAGCTCCTCGTATTTATTCTGGATGGCGGTTCCGGTTAGGCCAATGCGACACAGGGCGTTCACTTCGTTCATCGCCTTTGTGTTCTCTGAGCGCCTGTCCTTGAGGCAGTGGCACTCGTCCGCCACGACCACATCCCAAGACACAGCGTTGATGTGGTCCCGATGGCCCTTGTAGGTCTGATACGTGGTCAACATGATCTCTAGCCGGCCGGACCGGGCTGTCTGCAGCACTCCTTCTTTTTCAGGTCCGTGGAACACCTCGATGTTCCACCATCCCCACCGAGTGAGCTCCTGCTTCCAGTTCTCGAGCAGTGAGCCGGGACATACGATGAGAACCCGCGGATACCAGCGTCCGGCGTTTTTCATCTTGCGTAGCCGCTTCTTATCCCGAGAGTCTCCTGTCTTGCCGAACGCCGCCGTCAGGAACGCGGCCACCTGCACCGTCTTGCCCAGGCCCATGTCATCGCCCAGAATGCCGCCTTTCTGGTAGACGAACAACTCGTGCAGGAACTTGACTCCGGCGATCTGGTAGTCCCGCAGGTAGCGCGCGATGCAGCCAGGGATAAGCCCGCCTGAGTACTCGAGCTCCACTTCTGCAGAAGGCCGTGATGGCTTTACGCTGGTATCGAACTTGGGCCGCTTCTCCAGACGTCGTCGACTACCATCTCCACCGACCAGCCCATCATCGTCGCTAAAATAGATGTCTGTGTAGTCTGGTGGGAGGCGTAGACCAGCAATGCGCAGTTTCTCGCGGCCCTTGTCAAACTCTCGCCTCCGATCGCGAAGGTAGTCGGGCATGGCCACCTGGGCGTGATCTTCTGGCGCACTGTCCTCGCCTAGACTCTTAATCCCGGAGGCCAGGTGCCTCGATGTCGATCTTCGTCTCCTCTTAGAGCTGCTTTCTCCTGGCCCGCCAGTGTCCTTTGCGGCGCCTCCTAATTTCGCCTTCCCTTTGTCCTTACCCTTGTCTTTTCCCGTGGCAGTTGACCTGCGTTTGGCACGCGCCCTCTGCCTCTCCAGCTCCTCATTTTCAGCCTCCTCGTCCGTCCAGACGACCTTTTCCACCAGCGGCACATCCTCGAGCTTGCGCTTCCCTAGAGCCGTCGCCTTCGTTGGAGTAGTTGCCGCTCGTGCCAAGACGGATGCTGAAGCCGATGATGACGATGACGCCGGAATTGGCTTGGAACGGCCTCGCTCCGCATCGCTCTCAGGCTCCGGCTCGGATGCCGTCTCGTCATCATCTACTACCTCCGGAACAGGTATCTTCACCATCGTAGCCTTGATGCTCGCATCTTTCCGTCGCCGACGCGTAAAGTGGATGGAAGTCGCGTGTGGTTGCGACTGGAAGTGGGGGGACTGATTCAATTAAAGGGCGAAAACACGTGATGACGTGAGGGAGAATTACTTGACGGATATGTACCATTCAGGCAGCAGCAGCAACAACCGCCTATAGTGATCAAATGATGAAGCGAGAGGACTTTGTTGCAGAAGTATCTTATATAGGCGATTTGAGGAGATATGGAGGCTGTGTTCGTCTTTATCGAGTTGTCAACTGAATGGCACGGCATGAATGGGATTTTGTATCGATTTTTTACAGTGATATGTACAGTTGTACACTATATTGAATACAGACAAAGAAAATTTTCTCAGGTGAGAGAAAGAGAGTAGGTGCCTTTTGGCTGCTTGCGGCGTATTCCCTCCTCCTTGGCTCCGAAGCCGTGAGGAGTCCCGCACTTGCTCTTCTGCGCACGAACAGCAGCGAAATATGCATGCTTGCCTCGTAGATACACGGCCACGAGCATCTTGCAGCCCACCCCCAGTGCATGGGTCGTTCCCAAGAAATATACCGTTTTTCCCATACTCAACGACGTCGTCTCCATCCTGAGATGTCTCCTTCGTCACGAACAGGGCCCCGCAGGCCACATGTTGGGCAGGGGTGCCCGAGAGAGGAGCAGCGGGAATGAAAACAGAGCAATAATCCAATACAACCAAAAATGGGATTGGAGCGAAGACTATAGCTCTCCCCGAAGCAGCATCTGTCTCCTCTTTTGGCGATCTTCCCTAGCCTGGGTCCGCTTCGGGCCCCAACGCTCTTTGACAGCCTCAACCTCGGCCTCCATCCGCTTCCTGTGTGCGGTCATAGTCTTCGCGCCCGCCGCGATCATGACGAACAGCTTAGTGGTGTTGAACTTCTTGGCCAGGGCGACCACACTCCACTTCACGGGGTCCTCGGCGCGCAGCCGGCGCATCTCGGCGACCTCCTCCTTGGTCACGCTGTAGAATTCGCGAAGAGAAGGCTGAGGTGGTAGGGCCTTCTTGATGGCCGGTGGCAGGTTCGGGTTGGAGTCGCTTTCGCTTCCTGGAGTAGTGGAGATTGATGATGATGGAGAAGGGTTTTCGCTGTACTTGATCGTGGTGGACGAGAAGAGTGTGCCCAGGTTGTCTCGACGGCGCGGGTCAGACTTGGGCAGGAACTTGAAAGGGGTGTGGTACACCGAGGGCTCGGATGCTGGCGGGTTGAATATGATGTAGTCTTGGTCTTGCGCTGGCTCGAGGAACGATGGATGAGGGGGGACCATGAGCGCCCGTCGTGTCCGTGCCGAGGTGAGCTTGGTTCGCCTCTGTTGCTGTTGCGAGAGCAGACTTGAGGTTGTCGGGATGCAGGCCGAAGGTCTTGCTAGCCGGCTGAAGACCCCTTGAGCCGCTAAGGTGCGTGGCGCCGCCGACACCCGGAGGAGTAGTTGAGGCTCCATGGCTGGCGACGGGTTACGAGGTTTGGACGGGAGGTAAGTCGGAGGAGGAACCACACCTGGCAGCTGTGAAGCCTTTTGGAATCGTCCGCAGGTAAATTGCCTTCTCCCGTCAATACACGGAGAATCCCCGAGTTCTTCGATTGAGCCTAGTACAGGATGGGGCGAACAGTGTGTGAAATCGTCGGTGGACAATTTTGATATCGTGTCGAGTGCTCGATATGAAGCTCAAAGAAAAAAAGTTCATGGAGCTTGGACCCTGTCCGCAATGTGCCGATCCGGTGTCACGTGCCGAGACACATGACCTTAATTCACGATCTTCTCATCCTTAGCGTCGCTACGAATTGCTTCGTACTAGGCGAATGGATGAATGGTTTTGCCGAGCATCTCAAGTCACATTCGGCCGCGATATGCAAGTGCGAGTGGTACTCTTGCTCCGAACGTTGGTCGTGGAACGACTGTTGAAAGAGTGCCTCACAATCTCCGACATGATCATTCCCAAGGAAGCATCATCTCAAAAATAGATCATGAAGCCAGATTCGCACGAGAATCGCCCCTAGGCTGGAATCAGTGAGGCTCAGTCCAGGCACGAAACCTCAAGTTGAATCCTTCGGGTGTGCCTTTTTCATGGTGACCTCTGCCCTACGGCGCGGCAAAAACAAGCGCGTGTGCTCTCATCATCAACTGCGCTCGAAGCACCGCTGGCAGTGCTCTTGGCAACGGCCGCGGCGCCGGTATGCACGGGAGGAGTCGTAGACGAAAGCAGCACCATGTGTCAATCCATCCTTCCTCCCCCGGAGTCATCCTCTCCCCGCAACCATTCATCATCGTTGCTAACCAGCCGCTAGGATTCCGTAAACGAGCTCTTCAAGATTCAAGACTCAGCCAAGAAGGCACTCTCTTTGTGTCCCACATCGATGCCCCACGAATGAGTGAGTCTGATGAGTTGAGCTCAGGAAGGCAACTACCAAACGGTTACGCCTCGGCTCTTACGAGGCTAAACGTGCGAAATACCAACTCTGGTGAACGGTGGTATCCAGGCAACCATGACTGCTCGTTAGACAGCAGATGCAACAGAAGCAACGGCCCGAGACGCTCTCGGTCAATTTAGATTGTTCTTCTCTGCTTTTGCACGGGATGAGACCAGCAGATGTCCACTCGTGTGAGGCCCGGGATTCGATGGGGATATGACGTCAAATCTTCTGCCCCGCGACAGCTGCATTGTGCATGCATGCGTCTGGTGTGTCGACTGGAGCATCCTGGGGCATCAACCCCCCTCCATTCACCTTGATATGCAAACATATCGAGCTTTATAGGAATCTCAACAAAAGGGAGGGAATGGCTTCCTAAGACGTTATCGACCTCCAAAAACAACAGCTAGCGGGAGCGCGCTTGTTTCAGAAAGAAGACAAGCCAACATCTCAGTCTGTGCCTCTTCGCTTGTCTTTTGGGGTGGTGGTGTACGATAGATATAGTGGTGGTGGTAGGCTGTGTGTTCCCTTCTTTTCCCCCAACACACATCACAACAGGAACACGAACCCAGAAACTCGGGAAATGATGGGAGGCAAGGCAGGGGAGGCTTTTTTCCCATTCCATTCTGGCCGTTGCTGCGCCATCCACCTCTATTTTTTGCAGGAAAAATGTATGTTTATCATTTGATTACTTTGGTTCATGCGCCGCGGCGGGAAGCGAGCGACCAGATCGCTCTCGCCGACTTAGAAGCGCGGGGATGTCTGGTTTTGCGGGAGGAGGCATGAGGCATCATCACCACGGACAGACGAATAATATGGGAACGGCGGTAACGGAATAGGCTGCCTGCTTGCGGGTGAGTACTGCGTGGTCTTAGTACCTGTCGTTATACATGTCGTACGGACTTAGTCAAGTGCTTCGTTGCTTGGGTGCCAGCTCATCGCATACGGGGCTTCTAAGCAGGGAAATGCCCGGCCCGGTCACCTGCTGGTCGCCAGGCTCGTGATGTGGCCTCTTCTTCTTCAGGCCCATTCTTTGGCTGTCCCAAAATGCACCTAACATATGCAGGATGTTGTGTTATCTCCCTGTCCCCTATATTCCGTAATGCGCCGGCCGCCGCATCTGGCTGGTGGTTCCGGAGAATGGTGCCACAGTTGAGTAACAGGCTGTCACACGCAGGTGTGTTGGTATGTGCGTGCGGCCTGCCTGGCCACATCCAACTCTTCATTCATCCTCCCGCTTCCGTTGATACGTTAATAGGACGGATGCGAGAGGCAGCGCGGAGTAAGGAGTAAGCTAACTGCGGGTGGTATCAGGCACTCATCGACAGGAAGGGAAATTCGCAAAGGGCTGGAGCAAAAGGAGGGCGGAGTAGAATGCGGCCCCTGGACTCGGCCATGCAAGAACCTGCGGCGGGTGTGTTGGAGGGGTACACAAGGCATAATCACAGGGTCTCCGGGCCTGGACTTCTCTCTGTGTGCTCCCTGTACCTGGTGAAGTGGTAGTTCGATGTCCTTGGGTGTCCTCCGTGTAAATTCCCTAAGGTTGTGTTGGTGCGAGGGCGAGGCGTCGGGTGATAATGGTAAGAGGCTTTGAAATCCTAGAAGAAGCTACACCCTTGCCTCAAGATGTCGTCGTCGGATCCCTCCCTTACAACGATAACAGAGAGAGGGATCTGATATAGCCACGGGACTGCCTCCCCTCCACTGCCTACGTACTTCTTCTTCTTGATCCCTCTCCCCCTCTTTCCGGTCCGCCAAAAATCTCCTCAACCCTCTCAAGCCGGTAGCCTGAACTCAAAATCTGGGAAGAGCAAACTACTCTGCCCGATCTGAGACACCACTTGACCACAAATCCGCTCTTCGACAAGCTTCGAGCTCCCGAGCTCCCGGTCTTCGTTCACCTTCTCTGCTTCTAGCTTGGACCCGACCTGCAGCATACATCCCGCTAAAAGGTTCGCCCGATTTTGAGAAGGAAGCGGACAAAAAGTCG
Organism: Ophioceras dolichostomum; assembly: GCA_003049485.1. Classification (NCBI taxonomy): domain Eukaryota; kingdom Fungi; phylum Ascomycota; class Sordariomycetes; order Magnaporthales; family Ophioceraceae; genus Ophioceras; species Ophioceras dolichostomum. The sequence goes on from PYST01000155.1 coordinate 33,182, forward strand.
ACATACTTTCCCACTTGTGCACACTTTCCTCCCCTTAGACTCAACGACCGCTTCCATCCGAGAGAGCGGCCGAAGAGTCGACACGACTCGAGCAGCGGACCCGGATCGCGGGGCTTGGCAGCAAAAGCAGGTTGTCGTCATACCTTGCCGATCGCATGCGCTCGTGTCTTGCAGAGACCTGGAAGAGGAAGCAGACCAGCAAAGACTGGATCGCGCCTCAGGCTGCCCAATAAACTCAAGACAAAATTCAGAAATAAAGGCCGTCGTCGAGCCAGCCTGGAGCTGTGGTCGTTGGACTTAGCTGAGATTTTGACTCACCGACACCACCCGCTGGAACCCGACGCACGCTGTTCCCGCTGTTCCTGCATTTGTCTCTGACCTTAGAAGTACCCGTGGAGGGAGATTCGGCTTATTCGTCGTCATCCTCAGCTGCCGATTGCAACGTGTGTCACCCCTCTTTCTTCGAAAAGCCTTGCCGACAAAAAAAGGAGGGCAGGGCAGAACCACGCGTCTGGTCGTCCGCAGCTGGCTGGAAGGATCTGAACCAATCCCACAGGTACCATCACATTCAATTGGTACGGGCAACAAAACAGGAGGCAGCATCTGTAAGAGCAACGACGAGCGCTGGTTGGTCGCCGAAAGATAGAGGCGAAACAGTCAGGAGCGTGCGTGCTTTACATCATCAAAATAGGGGACTTCTCGGTACGGAGGTAAGTTGCGACCATTCATCACCCGATTTCCGGCTCGTCGTCACTTTAATTGCTTTGGTCAAGTGCCCAGAACAATCACCCAGAACAGCGAGTTGAGCTCAGTAGGCCCAGCAAAGACAAGCACCACACTACCTGCTTCCGTCCACTATCATCACACTATGGCAGACGCAGAGTGACGACGGATTACGGACCGCGGGAAGTTATTCTTCAAGTCACACGCCCACATTTGTTACTTCTTTGGTTGCGTCGACCTGCCGCCGCGGCCACCCCATGGCCTTCCACCCCTTTCATCCAACAACACCACTGCTGCCATCGCTGCCTAGCTCCCAGACAGCTGCAGCACCGCAGTAACACATTCCACATACCACCTCCCTACATGCGGAAATTCGCAGCACACCACCAGCAACCGAAAAACCCCCCGCCCTTGAGACAGGTTTCTAACAACCGAGAAAGTAGGGATTGGTTCGATCACCCCTCTTCTCGAGTGTCGTACACATAACATCCCGCACATTGTACCAAACTTTGCCGTTCTCTTTCGCCCTCCCACATCACCTCATAAACGCTTCGTAGCCGCCAACAGCGACGATCTGTTCCAATTCGACGAATAACCCATCGCCGCACCCGACGCCGGACCGCACGCATACATTTGCACTTTGGTTCGGGCAAGGACCGCCAAATCCACCATCACCATCACCACCTCGCTGCGGCGAACACCCGGCGTGGACGACAAGACCACGTCTCGCCAAACATCAGATCCTCACTCAGACAAAATGAGCGTCGCCGGATCAGAAGCGCTCTCGAGTGGCGGCGGTCACCACGCCGCCATTCAGACGAACCCACATCCGTCACACGTCAAGCCGTTTGCCTCGGAGCTCGCAAGCGAATCGAGCAATGCTACCAGCACCAACAACAACGCCGACAGCAGCACCCCTCGGACAGTGCCCCAACTGGAAGAAGAAGGAGGCAACAAGAAGCAGAAGAGGCGGTCCCTGTTCGGGTTCGTGAAGAAGAAGTCGGCAGGCACAGACGAGTCGAAGAAGTCGCCCCCGGCCGACACCTCTGCGAGCGCTGCTGCTGCTGCTCCTACATCGTCCACTTCTGGTGGTCCTACCAGCGGCAGCAGCAGCGGCCAGCCCTCGAGGCAGGCGACGTCATCGCCTGATCAAAACCAACAGCAGCAGTCGTACCACGGCCGCAGCACGACCGTGACACCCGCCTCTCCCGGCCGCACGCTCTCGTCCTCCCCCGGCCGGGGCGGCGCCCTGTCTACCTCTTCGCCCCACCTCTCGCCGCGCCTGTCGCCCCGTCTCGGCTCGCCCGCCGGCTCCCAGATCTTCGAGCGCGACGTGCAGGAGTCTGCCGCGCTGCCCAGCTCGCCCGCCATCCCGTCGCACATCACGACTGAGAACTACATCCCGCCGGTCCTGGACGCCTCGTCCGAGGCCATCACCGACGAGCGCATCGACCCTGACACCGTCGAGATCGTCACCCACACGTCGCACCAGCCGGCCGCCCTCGCCGTCACCGGCGCCGGCGCCGGCTCCTCGTCGTCGCTGGGCGCGTATGACCACAGCATGGCCGCATCTTGGGCCGCCGAGCTGCCGAGCTTCGAGCACGACCGCTCGCTGCCGCCGCCGCCGCTCTCCGCTACTGCACCCCACCACGGCCACCACCCGGACGGCGGCGCCGCCTCCCTCGACAGCAGCCCGGACATCCGCCGCCTGTCTTTCATCTCCTTCGCCGACGTCGTCCTCTCCGAACAGGGCCACGCCGGCGGGCTCCCTCCGCCCACCTCCGGCGGCTCCTCCGCGCCGGGCGGCGCCACGACGCCGCGCGATAGCATCCATATCGCCGGCCTCACCAGCCTCGCCACGACGCTGAACGTCAGCGGCGCGAACCGCTCGCCCTCGCCGATCCGCTCGCCGGTCTCGTCGCTGGGGGGCGCGGCCGCGTCGTCGCCGCCGACGTCCAAGTCGGGGAGCGTCAAGGGTTTGGACATGTCGCCGCCGCGCAAGCCCGCTGCTGGTGTGACTGGTGCCGCCTCGCCGACGACGGACGGCGAGCTCAAGATCGAGACGATGAGCCAGGCGCTGCGGCGGACGGGGAGCTCGGACCTTAGCGGCGTAAGGAGCTTGCCGGTTAGCCCTGTTGAGGGGCCGTCGCCTCGTTGAGGATACGAATCAGGGATGTCGGTGTCTCTCTTCCCATGGCTGTGTGAGAGAGAGTGTGTGTGAGAGAGAAAGAGAAAGAGAGTGAGAGGGTGTTGTTGAGAGTTGGATGGGCATAGAGAGGGCGATTTTGTTTTTGTCCCGATGCCTCCTTCCTTGGGGGTTTATTTTTCTTTAACTTTTTCCTCTGCTCTTCTTCTTATCACTCCCTCGTCCTCGTTGTTCTTCCAGACCTAACCAATTCTTTGCTTGGTTTGCTTTGGGTAAAGATGCGAGAACAGTAAGAAGATCGTGGAGGGTTGATATCACTTTGGTTATCATCTGATAACCACACTCATTTTTTTAAAAGGGTTGTGTCCTGGCATTGTTGTATGGAAGGAGGGATTTGGGAACTGCTACCCGTGGAGTTTTATCCTCTCATCTCTTGGTTTTGCGTTACCTTTTTTTTTCGTCTTTTCTTCGATACTTTCTCTTCTTCGTTGGCTTCATCAGGGCCACGAACTTTTTTTATCCCCCGTATTTTTCTGCTTTTTTTTTCTCGATTATATCCCCCCATATGTTTTTTTGCCTTGGTTTTGTTTTCTGCTCCGTTCACAAATCAGTGGTATACCCCCCGCGTCTTGAGCTTGGAGAGAGAGAGACGAAGTTTACACTTTTGAGGAACGAACGTGGGAGCTGTTAGGTGCGATGTTTCTAAAGGGTTTTTCTTTTTTTCTTTCCTTTACTGCAGTTCAATCTTTTCTGTCGGTGTCGGGCAAGGGCAAAGGGAGAATTGGTGTTGGAATGGCTGGCTCTCTGGAAGGAGCTTAAAGAGTTTGGACGGATGGATGGAGGGGAACTTGCGAAGCATGGATGATGGGTTGTGGATGAACGTTTGTGAGAAGGTGAGAGGAGACGATGCTCGATCGTTGCCTTCTTTCCTATTCGTCTTGGCCGTTTCTGTCGTCTCCTGTCCCGTATTGTTTTCCCGCCCATCTCTCTAGGACGTATGTGGTTTCCAATACTTAAGGGTTTTCAAGCCGCGTTTTTCGACATGACTCCGATCCGGAATGCTGTGTGTCTTTGCCATATGGCATCACAGCGGGCGCATCATGCCTCCTTGTGATTACCACAGTAGCCGGCGATGTGAACTCACTATACTTTATGCTCGTTGGGTCGGATCGAGTCAATGGATCGTGTGTGGTTACCATGGGTAGTGTAGGTAGGTAGGTTAGGTTGGTCACTCAAGAGATGATCCAGCCAGCCATGAGTAGCACTCTGTTGGGCCCGGCATGATTTAACAGGAAACTTGTGTGTAAAAGGGTAAACCAATACTGAATCGATCAAACGTGGGTGAACATTCGGTGAGCTGATTGGTGGTGGCAAAAGGCTAGAATTCATGGTAAGCTGGTTGAGAAATCACCTCGACGAGGGGGTCAAAGTCGCAAGATCAAATCCACGGAGCGGTGTCGGAGGTGATATGTTACGAAACCTCGGCCGTCGTTGACGTGCCCCAGATTATCGCCGCCTACCACCGATATTATCGCTCGGCCCATACCCGGACGATGATCTCCTGCGAGGAAATATGAGCGACGTTCGGAGGCCTTTGAACGAAAAGTTTTTTTTACCTCGAGACGACCGGGACCGGCCGTGATATCCTGGTTGGAACTGACCGAGTTGTGAACTCTCCCTGTCAGGGGTGCTCGTCTAGAGTGTTGGTGGCTGCGGCTGATCGTCCCGTCCCGAAGGAGCCTATCCCAGCTCCCTATCCCATCCCCAGCCTCATCGTAGATATTTGCATGGAATTACACGTTCAATACGCTTTGGGCGCCACTACCCGGATCTTTTTAACGTCCATCGCTTTGATACCTGCCACAATTGGAAGCCGTGATCGAGTTCCGGCGGTTGTCGCTGTGGCAATGTCCATTTTATTCCCGGGGTACCCCATTCTAGACTCTCGCTCGCTTCGATTCTCCAACCGTGGACGTCATCGTCACTGCCCGCCTGGGAGCAGAGATTCCTTTGCGTCTTTTACTCTCAGTGTTCTCAGGGACCCATGGCAAGAACGGCTCCAGAGTCATGAGATAGAGGACTGACAAAAGCCCGTGGATGACTGGACTGGTTGCGCGGGGGTGGTTCAAGATGGGTCGCCTCTTCGTTCTCATGGAGCCCCTCTTCCCAACTATGCCCCCCGATCCTCGGCTCGCGATGCCTGACTACCACCAACAATAGCATGCCCGGCATCCGGGTGGGATGTGGGAACGGCAAGGCCGGTTGTGGAGTCGAAGAGATAGGCAAGTGTTGGTCCTTCAAGTGGACTTTCGTCTACGTTAACTTGATCGTCTCTCTTTTTTTTTTTTTGCTATATCTTTCCCTCGATTTCTTCACTTCATGGACTTCAGAAACAGACATCCTTCGTTCTTTTCCATTCTAAAGACGACATACGTTCTTGGTGGTTTCTAGGCCACTTTTACATGGTTGTCGACTGCTCAGCGGCAGTCGGGATACCCTCAGACCATATCCGGTGGTTTTCCGAGGCGAAGGCAGGCCTCTAATGTGCCACTCGGTGCTTCAACCCCTGGCATCTTGCCCGATTCATCAACCCATATACCCGCCATCACCAAGCTCTGCTGAGCTCTCCCGTTGCGGTCATGCCCGGGAGCCGCCATAATGACGAGGAGAGTGGCAGTGACGCCGTCGGTGTGGTTGCTGGACAGCGCGATCCGGAGAAGCAGGATCTTATCCTCGGCCAGGGGGCAGCCAGCAAAAGCCAGGAAGCATGCATAAGCAAGGAGTCGGACGGTCCAGGGGGGACGACCGCGGCGAACAGTGACACCGAATCTATCCGCTCGGCTCATTCGTCCTCGAATGGGAACGTTGACGGCGGGCCGGCCTCCAGGCTACCGTCTTATGTCTCGCTCGGGGCGGATAACCCCGTCGAGACGGAGCACTGGAGTTCCAACGTCGAGATACCGGATGAGATCTATGACCGGTTCAGCCCGAGCCGGAAGCTCGTCATCGTTGCCACCCTCTCGTTCTGCTCCCTCTTGGCTCCCATCTCCAGCACTTCAGTACTCTCAGCCGTACCCGAGGTAGCTGCGGAATATTCCTCGACGGGCACCATAATCAACTTGAGCAATGCTCTTTATAGTGAGTCTTCCGGTTGTGATTCTATGCCCCATGCTGACTGAGGGACTCATACTAACTTGCTCCACCTTAAAGTGTTGTTTATGGGAATATCCCCAGTGTTCTGGGCTCCCCTTAGCCAGGTGTACGGTAGAAGAATCGTAAGTCCCGGCTCCTTTTACAAGCTTCCAGGAAATCGAATACGTAGGAGCATCTTGGATGGGAACTAATCATGCTAATGGGCATCTAGATCAACCTAACGACTGCAGTGCTTTTCTTCGGATGCAGCATTGGCACGGCTCTGGCTCCCAACTTGGTGGCCTTCTTCATCTTCCGGATTCTCACCGCCTTCGAGGGAACGTCATTCATCTTGGTTGGCTCTGCTGCCATTGGCGATATCTACCGGCCCACAGAGCGCGGCACGGCGCTCTCGTGGTTCCTGTCTGGGACCCTCGTCGGTCCCGCGCTGGGTCCGTTCATCGGCGGCATCATCGTGACCTTCCACTCGTGGCGGGTCATATTCTGGTTGCAGTCGGCTCTGGCGGGCGCCGTCACCTTGGCAGTCTTCTTCCTGCTGCCCGAGACGGCACACCACCGCAAGATCGACGAGCTGGTGGGCTGCCCGCCAAGCAAGAAACTCCGCGTGTTGTGCTCCATGATCAACCCCGTTAGCGTCCTTCGGCTTTATGTCTACCCGAATCTGCTGCTTACGGCACTCACCTCCTCGGCGCTACTGTTCAACATGTACTCCCTCCTGACTCCGATCCGGTACGTGCTGAACCCACGTTTCCACCTCACGACCCCGTTGCAGGGCGGGCTGTTCTACCTCGCCCCGGGGTGTGGGTATTTTACCGGGGCCATGTTTGGGGGTCGGTACGCGGATTACGTCGTGCGGCGGTGGATCACCAAGCGCGGTGTCCGTGTGCCCGAGGATAGGATGCGGTCCGCAGCGCCATTCGCTGGGATTATCATCCCGGCCTGCACGCTCGCGTACGGCTGGGGTGTGGAGAAGGATAGAGGAGGCATCCCGCTCGTGGTGATCATGCTGTTCGTCCAGGGCGTGGCCCAGCTGTTTTGTTTCCCCAGCTTGAACACGTACTGCCTCGACGTGATGCAGAACCGTGCGGCAGAGGTGATTGCAGGGAACTACTTCATACGCTACATGTTCGCCTGCTTGGGCACGGTGGTGGTGCTCCCGGCTGTCCAGGCGATCGGCATTGGCTGGTTCAGCACCATCAGCTCGCTGTTCCTCGTGGGCAGTACGCTCGGCATGATGGCGACTATAGCGTGGGGGGAGAGTTGGAGAGACAAGATCGATCTTCGGAGGAGGGACAGGAGAGCGGCGAAACGGCACGCGGCTGAGCGAGTGAGGGACGATGGAGGTGAGGCAGCCGGGACCATGGTCGATATTTCCAGGGACGAAGGCCATGCCACACCACCTGAGGCTCCCGAGAATCGGCAGAAAGAACGGGAGTGATCGAGAGTGCCAGGGAACTCCCAGTCATCATAGCTTAGGGCTCGGAGGCCGACTAGCTAGGCTGGGTGTCCAGGCTGACTTGGGCTCCTAGGGTAGTAGGCCTGGAGATGCGATGACGAGGATACCCGTTTAGGATCGAATAGAGAACAAAATGCACTCGGGACTACTTCCAACGCTATAATTACCACCTTCCCATCTCCAGGGAATAGTACATATCGGACGGCGGCACGACAATGTAGGATACACCATGGCGGGGCGGTGATCTGTGCCAAAATATCAGCCGTATCGACCGACGACTTTCGTTCATATCACTTGAGCGTGTGAGTACCTCCCTAGAGTTACCTAGGTACCTACCTACCTCAACACCCAACACCTCGTCACTTCGTAGAACGCAGCGACCACTGTTTGGCTTCTGATAGCATACTATGTAGTCATTGCAGTCTTTCATTGCCGCCTTTGATTCGGAGCCGTTATCGTTGTAGGCAGTCCTCGTCGTAATCATCGAAAGACTCTCAAAGGGGTAGCCTATGAGTTCAAAGGAGACAGGCCCGACAGGCAAAGCCCTAGCCAAACGTTCCAGGAAGGAGCCATCCTTGTTAGTGTGGAAGCTTGTCCTGCCAAGGATGGCAACGCCAGCTGTTATTCCTTTTGGAGGCATGTTAACTTGATCTACCCGAGGCTTGACCAAGACTGCAATGCTTGCTTTCTGCTTGTCTCCCTTACAAAGCGATGGTCTGGGCCTGAGAGACGCAAGCCCACCGTTGAGAAAAAGGAATAGGTGCTGACCGAATGGGGCAAGTTTTGTCCTGTGTAGGTGAAACAACCACACAGTGAGCAAGCAAAGCAAGCAAAACACACCCACCGCCACCAACTTGGGCCCTGACAAGTGGTACGTTTCACAAATTCCGGATCATGTCAATCACAAAAGAAGTGGGAAAACCGGGCAGAGGAGGTCCGCGGCTCTCATACAGTTGCTAATTCACATCATTGTACCGTCGTAATTACATCCGGACTCTGAGGATACCGAGAGTTAGCTTCCGCAAAAATAACTTCCGCTCAGGGGCGTGAGGGGCGAGTGCTATTCTTGTTTTTTTTTATCCTTCGAATTCTGTCTGATCGAAGTGGACGCAGGGAATCATCCGGACCGGCTCGGTGCACGACATCAAGATTGGCTCCCGTCGCCAGCTCCCGTTAGAGGTTCGGGAAGGACGCACCATCTCCTGTACCACACAGCAATTGCAGGGGTTTTAGCGTGGTGTGGGTGATCACACCCCCCGAGATTCCAGGCCCCAGCGGCTCTTCTCCCGGGAATCCACAGTGGAAGTCCTTGGAAGTCCTTGGCGGGAGATCAAGGCGGCTTGGCATCAAGAGTCGTCCCGAGTACTCGAGACTCGTTGGAAATCCTACGATTCTTGGAGGAGACATCAATGGATGACCTTCAAGACCAAGGCGAGATCGTGGTAGGCTGACGCTGACGCTCCTGCAGCGTCCACACTCCCTGAGAACCAGTCAAGCTAGGTACCTAGTAAGTACCCGAGTCTTGATAGACCAACCTCCAACTAGTGAAACCCTGACATCTTTTCTCCGTTCTTAGTCCGCTCGCTCTCAAGCCTCTAAATGATGGATCAATTGCAAATTATTTACCCCGGTTTTCACGGTCCCATCCGTCTCCGTTCGTTCTGAGCTCCCGGGGACATTCTAGCCTTTTCATCGCCATCGACGGGCAACAACATCCCTCTCGCACTGTTGCATGCCATCGATGCCCTTCAGATGCCGATTCAACCCTAGAGAGAGAAAGAGACGCACTTAGCCGTCACGCTACACGCTACGTAGTGCAGCGTTTAGGGAGAGGCTACTTCATGGTCCTGAATGGGATTTCCCGGCGGCTGGCCGCTTCAGCTTGTCGGGATGCTCCCCGGCCAGATTTCAGACTACTATGTCTGCTGTTAATGATCAGCCCGCCCACTGACAAGATGGGAGCATAAAAGCGAGACGGATAAACCCCCCACCCGCAGATCAGCCCAAACACGCCCAGTCCTGGCTTCGTGCTTCACAGTTTCCTAGAGGAATATACATCTATCCACACAAATCCCCGTCGATCCCTGTCCAGGTACGGGGAAGAGTGTCTCGGCATTCCGTACGTCTCGAGACGACGGAGACAGCCGACCAGAATCTAGACTCGCAGCCAAGGCCTGATATGTTTCCCAGACCTGCAGCCTACTGCCCACTTACTCTCTTACCTACCTCCTACTGGTACCCAAGCAAAGACAAGATGTCTGCTCTACCGGAAAGGTTCCGATCAAAGGGTTGACATTGCCCCATCCTTTCATCTTCAGGAGCATGGGCTAGTCCCCACGTGTACGCCAATGGGTTTGCCTCCTGCTTCTTGAATCGTATCAGTCCGACTTTGGATGCACGCCCAAGCATCCCTAAGCATCCCGGTTGACCTCTCCAGGGACAACCGTCGGTGACCTGCTTGCTCGCCTCTATTTTCTGTTGGGCTCTGTGAGCTTTTCATCCCTTCTTTTTATTAAGATCTCCTCTTTTCGTCCCTCTCGTACACTCCTCCGTTCTAATCGTTTCCCTGACTTGTCGTCTTCTTTCTCCAACATTCTCCTCGCCACACGTTTTGATCTCCGTCAGTCCAGCTGGTATTACCTCTTCTCGCACACCCATCTGGCGAGAAAGACCAGGACTGATTCCAGCCTTACATATACGACCAGTTCCGAAATCAGCCTCGTCAGCTCCCTGCTTTTTCCCCCTTCCCTAGGCTGTTTTCAAATACACTTTGAGTGCTTCTGCTTTCCTATGATTGAACAAGGATACCTATGCTCCGTACGGATATATCAGTCGCCATGATCGAACCGGCCCCTTTCTTCTCCAGATCCAAATCCGACTCCGTTTCCTCCTCATCAACCCTCGTCTCCTTCAAGTCGTTTGAGTCAGACTCTCCATTGCTTCCAGGTGGCCCCAAATACCCCAAGCCCAGGTTCCGCATACGGGAGGTCCTGAGTCACTCTCATTACAGGAGAGTCATCATATGGACACTCCTCGTCATCGCCCTCACATCCCTGACGATCTCGAGCAGACGGCGAGGCGGAGGGTTTCTGGAGCTGGTTAGGTTGCGCAACGGCAATGGCGACGAGGAAGGAGACTCGTCTAGCGAAAACGGGAAGAAAGATGACGGGCCGCATTGGATTAAGTACCTACAGTGAGTCTGACCTCTCTGCGCTCCAACCTGGCTTTCCAGGCTCCGTATAATGGCAGTGTGCTTGACCACAGCTTTAAATTTGACTCCCCGTTGGCTAACATTCAACCCGTAAAGCATGGACTCGTACTACACAGGCCTGAAGACTTTGGTACAAATCTCTGAACACAGGCCAGACTTCCCTCCGCAGGAAGGAGTCAAGCCGGCGGCGGCGGCCCAGACGCTCATCAGCCTGCCATCTCCAACTCCCTTTATTCCCCATCCAGACTATGATTCCTCTGAATATACGGATAATTACTTCCCGGTGCGCGCTTGCTATCTGGACAAGGAGAAAAAAATTCCAGTTCCGGACACGTACGCGTACAACGGAGTGCCACAGGGCCAGCCACTCCCCGCGCTCGGCTCGTACGACGCCGTCGGAATGCGCAAGGATGTTTGCTTCGACAGGTTCGGCAGGTATGGCCCTTACGGGCTTGGCTACGAGGCCGACGAAGGGGGGACGTCAGAGGGACTGGACACGGAGATGACCGGCAGCGAAGCCGTGTGGGCCAAGTCGGGCAAGATCGACTACCGCGGCATCGACTGGGGCGAGGTGCAGGACCAGTGCGTGGCGGCCAACGAGGAGCGCTTTATCACGGCGGACGAGCTCCAGACCCGCGAGGTTGCGGACCAGATCGAAGCCAAGGCTTCCGAGATCAAGGCGAGAGAAGAAAGGAAAGCAGTTACAGACGGGGGCGATGAAGACAAGGGCATCAAGCAAAAGCAGATGCAGAAGGACGATAACAAGGAACAGTTCAGCAAGAAACTGAGCAGCAGCAGGGGGAAGGAGAGCAAGAAGTCGAAAAACAAGGCAGAGAAACAAAGCGAAAGGGCACCGAAGAAAAAGATCGAGCGAATCGCGGTGGTTATGCGCACCTACGTGGGCTTCGACTGGACGCCCCACGCGGTTCTCAACTTCCGGGCCATGATCTCCGAGGTCGCGCTCCGCTCCGGCGGCGAGTACGGCGTGCACTTCCTGCTGCACGTCAAGGACGAGAACCTTCCGATCTGGGCGGATGGCGAGACGGCGCAGCGCGTGCTGGACGAGAACGTGCCCGCCGAGTTCCACAGCATCTGCACGCTGTGGTCCGAGGCCCAGATGAAGCTGCTGTACCCCGGCGAGTTTGGCGAGCCCGTCGAGAACCCGAGCGGCCAGGGCATCCACGGCGTGTACAGGTCCGCCCACATGCCGCTGCAGCACTTCGCGCTGACGCACCCGGAGTACGCGCACTTCTGGAACTGGGAGATGGACATGCGCTTTGTGGGCAGCTACTACGAGCTGTTCGACCGGCTGGGCGCCTTCGCGAGGGAGCAGCCGCGCACGCTGCTGTGGGAGCGCTCGTCCAAGTATTACATACCCGCCGTGCACGGGTCGTGGGCGAACTTTAGCGGGCTGGTGGCAGAGACCACCAGGGCGGCGGGCGAGAGGCCCATCATGGGCCCGGTGCTGTTCCCGGGCCGTGAGCGGATCCGGGCCGAGGAGAGGGGCGCCAGCTTCATGCCGCAGTCCTGCCGTAAGATGCGGCCCTTCAAGTCCTCGTCTTCTTCCGAGCCTTCATCCGAATCATCATCACCTGCTTCCTCATCCTCCTCCTGGCCGCCGCCTGACACGTGCGGCGTGGACGAGGAGGCCGACCTGATCACGCTCAACCCGCTCTTCGACGCCGAGGAGAGCGGTTGGGTGTTCGCGTCCGACGTGACGGGATACGACCGCGAGCGGCCCACGCCACCCCGCCGCTGCGCCATCGTGACGGCCAGCCGCCTGTCCCGCCGTCTGCTCGCCGTCATGCACGAGGAGACATGGCGGCTGCACCACTCCATGTTCAGCGAGATGTTCCCCGCCAGCGCGGCACTGCACCACGGGCTCAAGGCTGTGTACGCCCCGCACCCGGTGTTTCTCGACCGGCGGTGGGAGATGGACGCCGTCGACAGGGCGTTCAACGGCGGCAGGCACAGCACGACGAGCAACCACGGCAGCCCTTTTGACTTCGCGAACGAGCACAACCACAAGGGCACCAGCTGGTACTTCAACAGCGAGTTCGCGGGGTTGCTGTGGCGCCGCTGGCTGGGCTACGCCCAGATGGACGGGAGGGGACCCGACGGGGGAAGACATGGCGAGGGAACGCTCAGGGGAGGGAAGGCTGCCGAGGAGAGCCCCTGGTCGACGGGGAGGCTCTGTCTGAGGAGCATGCTGGTGCATCCCATCAAGTGGGAGAAGCCAGAAGATTAACGGAGAAGGGTCTCTTTAGCGACTCTCTTGTCACTATATACCTAGTTCCTGTTCTTGTGTGTGTTTAGTCCTCATCTTGACGATGATTGCTAATGTAGGCCCTGGTCTCCGACCGAATGAGCACAATTTCATTTGTACAGTATGTAGACTGGTGCCCGGCTGTTGGTCTTTTTTAAACTCCTGGGCAAGAGAAACACGGAATACGTCTGGCAAACATCAACCTCCCCACCAGCTCCTCGCATCGCATAATAAGAGCAGAGATCAGCATCGAAGGAGCGAGGGGTGTCAACACTGGTGTCCGTGACTAGCGTGTGAGCGTGTGATCTTAAATGTTAGCAGGATACCTGGGATACGACTGTAAGTGGTCAGCGTCGTGGTGGAAGGCGACCTCAGTTGGGGCAGCCTGACCAATCATGGCCTCATTGTATCGATCCCTGTATCGGTAGCGTCCTAACGGTAGTCCAACAATATTGGCATTCAGTCTGGCCCCAGCCACCGAATTTTCCGAGGAGCTCTGCTGGATGGGTGGGAGGACGAGAAAGAGAGAGAGCTGCGCCTGCCGCAACCACGAAATCATAATAAACAACACACACCTCCCCCCCTCGGACCACTCAGATGAGCGGACCTTGTGCACCCGCCCCTCATCACCTCACCTCCAACAAGGGCTCCCCCTAACAGTGTTATTATTTCCCTTGCACCTGCCGCCCTGACCTGCTTGCTGCCATCATAGCTCCTCCCCCGGACAACCAAACCACCCAAAAGATCAGGCCGCAAAAAACGGAACCATCACCACAACACAGTGTTTTTTTGAGAAGAAAGCTTCGAGCTTCGTCTCTCACATTCCAGCTCCCTGCTTCAGAATAGCCCCTCATCACGATCGCGCGGTTTACGCGACCAAAACGATACCCAACAAGCCCTTTTATTTTTTAGTCGCCATTCGCTTGCTTCTCATAAGCTTGAGCTGCTCGAGGGAACGCGAATTAGAATAAACAACAAAAACAATGTCAGCACCGACAACCAACGCATGGCTGCGAGGGCAGCGCAAGTCCGAGCTTGTCGAGATCGCCGAGCGCGTCGGCCTGAAGAAGTATGTATTGAATTTATATTTTCTCTGTCAACTAGCAAAATTTCGCTGCCCCTTTTCCACATTCCATTGCTTCTGCTGTCGCCGCCGAGTCCACGCGCCGCGTTGTCGTTGTCGCCCTTGTCGCGCCAGGGGGACCGAGGGAATGGATCTGGACTCGAGAAGAGGGGCACACCAACCAACACAGCTCAACCCTGACCCATCCGCCCTCTCTCCCTGTGAGCCTCGACAACGACGATGATGGTGGTGATGGCTAGCGACGCGCGCGAAAGCACGTGCAAGCAAAGCAAGGGGACCCCACGTACTTGCCTGCTCGCCTGCCCTCTTGCGCGTACACCTAACACGACTCAGCTATCTTCTCTCGTTTTGGGCTGCTGCTCTCAGCTACTGACGCGTTGTCTCTCTTTCTTCTTAGCTATGACGGCCTCAAGAAGGATCTCGAAGCGTCCCTGGACGAGTTCCTGACCGAAAACGCGGACAAGTTCTCCGGCGACGCGAGCCTTGCCCCTTTCTACCAGAGCCGCAGCAAGGCGATAGGGTCCCCCGTCAAGAGGGAAGCTCCCGAGCTCAGGATCGCCAAGCGCAGGCAGACGAAGGCTACTGACGAGATAGTCGCCGCGACGTAAGTTTATTAGCTATAGCGTCCCTCACAGCCAGCTTACTCCCAGCCCCCAGCTAGGCGGACAACCAGTCCATCATCCCAAGAAAGCAAGCAAAGCTGACCACCCGTCATATACAATCCCATCCCCATCGCCAGCGAGGACGAGCCCTCATCCCACGCCTCCTCCACCTCAACCGCCCTCGCGACCCGCACCCCCGCCCGCGCCCTCTCCCTCGCCTCTCGTATCGCCCTCCCCACCACCCCCGCAGACGTCGCCTCCGTCGTCGACCGCTCCACGCTCGCGGTCCGCACGCGCGTCGCCTCGGCCTACGCGCAGAGCGGCATCTCCGAGGGCACGCAGGCGACGCGCGCCGCCCTGTCTACGGTCCCGTCGGTGCTCCTCCTGGTCGCGACCTTCGAGGCCTACTTCCTGCGCCCAGAGGTCCTGGCCGACCGGTACGCCTTCACGATCCCGGGCGTCGCCGCCCTGGGGACCCGCCCCTACCCCGTGCAGGTCCCGGACCTGTTCCTGCTTCTCACGGGGAGCTTCTGGGGCCCCGCCCTCACGTGGCTGGCGACGAGCATCGTTTTTCCTAGTATCTTTGGGTACTTCTTCAACTTGCACCACCAGGCCGCCGCGGGGACGTCGGGTCCTGGAGGCGTTCCCGGGGTCGCGACGAGGGGGAGGCCCAGGGGCATCGCGGCGGGCGCCGTCGAGTACGCGGTCGACCCGCTGACGTTCAGCGTCGTGAAGGCCGTGCTCACGTATGTGGTCTACGCGCAGGGCGTGACGTTCTGGGGGCTCGCGGACCCGCTGTCGGTGGCGCGCATCAACTCGGCGCTGTACGGCGGGTGGAAGGGCGCGATTGTCGGGGCGGGCATCACGGGGCTTTTGGCTGTTTATGAGGCTGTGCTTCACAAGTAGAGGAGGTGAAGGGTGGACGAACGGCGCATGTGTGCCATGATGCATGTGGAGGCTGCTGGTGCTGCTGGTAGGCTTTCGTGTCTCGGGATGGGGATGGGAGACTCTCTGGGGTTTGGTGCAGGTAGATGCGCCGGAGGAGTGGGATAGAGGGAGAAAGAGAGGGAAGAGATCATGTGTGTGTGGTGTGGTGCTTGGAGCGCGCTACTCGGTCGTTTTTTTGATGCACTTTGTAGGGAGGTGGTTGGTGTGCGGCCGGCGACTGTTTGTGTTTTCTTCGCTGTTTATGCTTGCTCTCTGTCCTTCTTGTTCTCTCTGGTCTCTTTCGGCTTTTTGATCTCCCTCATCTTGTGTTTTTTCTTCTCTTTTCCCGCTCCCAGTTCTTTTTTTTCCTTCTTTCTGGAGGACGGACATGTTGCGTACATTTCTATCCACCCCACCACCTTTCCCTGCCTCCTTGGGTACCTGCCTTGGAACATACACACATCGTCATCCGCGCAATGGCTTTGTTCTCATTGGATTTATGGCCACCTACATACCGACCACTACAGGCCGTCTGTACAAACCGACAAGCTAGCATCAAGGGGCGTGTGGGTGGGTGGATGTGTGTTGGGACGGGATGGATGGGTTGGATGGGGAGAGGCGTTTGGGGCGTAATTTGGCGTCTTTTGGGTTAACCAAACCCCCTCTTCTCTCTCCTCGCCCGGATGATACCTCCCGTCAGAGCTGTTGTTTTTTTTTCTTTTCTGATTCTCCTGTTAACGGGATTTTTCTGTCGGATTCATTGGAAAGAGGACATGACTTGGTGGCTACTATTTTCAATCCCTCTTTCCCCATCTATTGGATGGCTCAGCGCACGACTTTTTCTCAGATTTGGAAACTGACTGGCTTGAAGGGATGAAGGACGGAGGTTGGATGGATGTGGTCTTTCTTGGGTTGCGTTTCTGGCTGTTCTATATTCTATTATCACCCTGAAGATCACTTTTGATCGTTTCCTCTCGCTGTGGGTTGTGGTATCCCGATTCTCAATAGTCCCCTTTGCATATAGTTCTCGTGCATGGATCGTTTTCTTTGCTTTGCCTCCACAGTCCTCGCCGCATCGTTTTGTCGTTGGATTGACGGGGTAGCAGTTTGGACAAAGGTGGGCAGAATGTTAAGTGTATATGGTTGTGTGTGCCTGGTTGGCGATAAGTCGTTGGGACATTAGGCAACCCTTCAGGATGAGTCCCGATCAGGCCCGTCAGGTCATTAATGCTACGGGAAGTGATCGTTCTTACATTCGGAGAAGAGATTTGGAACGGAACGAAAAACAATGCGTATGCTTCTTCGCTCACCGATTATTAGGAATGTGAGACTCGAGCAGCTCTCTACCAGGTTCTAAGGTATCAATCTCATTGGACTGTGTTTGCGGAAGGATGTGGCTTGAATATATATTAGATACCTATTAAACCAAAACCGAACGGCCCAACTGGATGGATGAGTAGATCGACACTGCTGGCTTCCTTGGGTATATCTGCATACCTCCCCCTTCTACACTAAATCAAGATCAGAAATACAGTCCAAAACAAAGCACAGCTGTGTCAGGGCACACGATTGCCCTACCCTACCTGGGTCGGTACCTAGGTACTTTACCGGCGAACGGATCAAATAAACGAGCCGGGATACTTATTCGTCGTCTGCTTCTGGTGCTTTTGTTTTTGGCTCGGCTCCTTCTGTTTCAGCTTCGTCATGAGCGCCTCGTTCTCGCGCTTCAGCTCGGCAAGCGGCCTGCACCCGCCCACCAGCTTGCGCTCCAGCTCCAGCCTCCGCAGCCGATGCTTCTCCTCCAGCTGCTGCTGCTCGGCGCGGTCGACCGGGTCGTGGGATATACTAGTGGTCGCGGTAGGTGGTGACGCTAGCGAGCTCGGAGCAGTAGTAGTAGTAGTCGCTGTCGTGGTGCTGCTGTCGGCCGCAGCAGCAACAGCAGTAGCAGCAGCAGCAGCCTGGACATTGCTCCTGCTGCTGCTACCGTTCCTTCGGCCAAAAATGTCGGGCTCCTTGTTATTGTCGAAGTCGAAGGTCAGCACGGTGGAGTCGTCGTCGTCTCCCTCGAGCTGCTGCTTGACTTTGACGAGGAGGCCGGGCGAGGGCCCTCGGGCCATCCAGCTGTTGGTGCTGACGTCCGTGAGGAAGCTGTAGCGGTACGTGGCGCCGTCGTCGAAGTCGTCGTCGTCGTTGTAGTCGCTGGCGAGCTCGTCTATCACGGAGGGCTTTTTATCCGGCGTCTTTTCCGCCCGATTCGGTTTCGGTTTCGGCTCCGGCTCCTCTTTCTTGCTCGGTTGCTCTTCTTTCTTCTGCTCTTCGTCTTTTACTACTTCTTCTTCCTCCTTGGTCTCCTTCAACTGGGGCAGGATCGTGCTCTGTGAAGGTGGTGAAGTTGGCCCTGGTAGAGCAGCAACAAGCGGGAAGTTCTTCTTCTCGAAGTAGTACTCCGACCCTTCCCACCCACTGTAGTTCATCGTCACCGGCCTCACGCGCTCGTGCAGCGCCTCGCTACTGCGGATCAGATTCAGCTCGTTCGGCTCGACCACCTCCGGATTTAGCCTCCTGACGCAACTGACGCGCGCGTTGGGGTGGCTGAAATTCCTGACGTGGCTGTTTCTGCCCCCGGCAGCGGCTTGAACGCCGGAGCTGACGGTGCTGCTGATGCTGCTTTCAGCTACGGAATGGGGTGTTTGGGGTTGTTGAGGTGGAGGTGGAGGTGGAGAGAGGATGGTCTGGTAATTAAACGTCTGGGTGCTGGACGTGGCGGAGACGGGACTGGCGGGAACCTCGATCTGCTTTGGTGTCGACTCGGGTGCGGTGATCATTAACTCGCGAGCGGTGCGGACGGGAGGCGCGGGCGACGCGGTCCTGCTATTGTTGCTGCTGTCGGCATTCCTCGCGGTTCCGCCCCTGGACTCCATGGGCCTCCTCCCGCGAGGGGCCGGCGCCAGCCGGAACGTCTCCTGAGGCAGCTTGTTGCTCTTCAGGTCGTCGAAGACGCCATGCTGCGACGGGGCGAAGAGCGCTTCGCAATCTTGGCATATTGCACCGGCCATACCGGCCATGGGTTTCTTGCGTAGCTGGCATTCATGTCCATCCTGCCGATGTGCCCCTGAGTTGTCTTTATGAACCCATTGGACGGTGCCCCTGGTCTTTCCAGTCTTGAAGCTGTCTTTAAGGTCGCCGTAGGTGGAATGGGATCCGACGTGGCCGTCTGCTGTGCCGTCGTTGGGCCACTGGCCCGCGCCCGTTCCGATGTAAACCGATTCGCGGTTGTACTCCGCCAGGGCGGCCTCGCTCAGGGGTTGCGAGGGAGGGAGTTGCGGCATGGGGACGTCGGGGAGCCGTGGCGGGAGCTTGCCCATGTAGTCTCGGTAGCTGACCTGCGGCTTCGCGGGTTGCTGTGGCTGTGGCTGCGTTTGGGGACGATGAGATGCCCGGGCAGCGGTGGCGGGCTTCGGCTGTGGTCGTTGATCATGACTTGCTGGTCTGCGGTCACCCCTCGGAAGCGGATCTGGGGTCGATCTCGGGTGCTCAAAACTTCCTTCCGTCCTCATGATCTCCTCGAGTCTCCTCGTCCTCGTCTGTGACGCCGAATCTAGCGGGTAGACCTTCCTGCCGTTCGTATCGCCCACTCCACGGCCCGGACGTCCCCCCAAGTTGTCCCTTGCCCCGACCCTGTGCAGCCCACTGGCCTGCGACAGCTGCTGGCGGCTCATCATGTTGCTCTCTTGTATCTTGAGCAGCTCCGCCACGCACTCGTCGTCCGACAGATGAAGGTCAGTAGTCGGTCGAAGTGGCCGATCCGGGGTATGTACCGGAACAAGTCCACTAGCTGTCGCGATATCGGTGATCCGGGCCCGTCTGGCGAGGTGACGCTGGGCCTGCGGCGGAAGACGGAGGTGATGATTGCTTGAAGGATCCTGGACGCGGTTTCACGATGCTTGACGAAGAGGAGGCAGACCTGCTGCTGTTACTGTCGGTATTGTGAAAAACCCTGTAGTCGATATGGTCTTTCATGGTAACCTTTTCAGGCTCGGCCCGTTGGATGACGGCACGAGTTCGATGTTTAATAAAACCGCACCCCTTGAACTGTGCGGCGCAGTGGTCGCCATCCTGCGCTTCTTTCTGAGAGAAAGAGTTGAGAATCGGGACTTGCTTTTGCTACCCCTTCACGATATCCAGGAAAAAAGAACACATGCCTCGAACAAAGAAGGTATTCGGCGTCAAGGCAAAATGACTGTTTAAGAAAGTTGTGTGAGCCTTTGTGGCCGGTTGCTTCCTCAAGGAACAAAGGGATCCCATTGTCGAAAATGCCCACCGGATACAGTCTAGACGCATCTGTTCAAGTGGTTTTAGATGGATAGGACAGAGGAGGCAAAAAGTCGAAGAAGTGACAGCCCCCTAGATCTCGTGGACTTCAATTTGGAGTCATGTTTGTAAGCGGTATAATGCATTCAATCTATTATAGCAGCGTAAATCATTCCACGAGCAATCTCTCAGGATCTTTCGAGTTGCATGACCGCTGTATCATCACAAACTTACAGTCACTGTCATATTGTTGCTCAGTACCATGAGCGTAGGGGGCAGTGAGTGGCAGAGCACCTCGACATCCGAAAGGTACTGCAGGCTGGCCTCCTCGCTCTCGCAGGTTCCTTCCTCAGGAATCGGCAGCGTCGTGAACAATACCCCCGTGTCGCCGCTTTGTTGGCGCATGAGCTCGTTGAGAATCAGATGCTGGGCCCGGCAGGGCAGGTCGTTGAACGAGAACGGCTGCGGTCTACGCTGTTGCCGCCGCCGCCAGCCCTGGGCCGAGTAGAAGGACGCGGCCGCAGCCGCTCCTCGGCGCGCACCCCCTCTTGAGCGTCCCCGTCTGCGTCCTTGAGTAGACCCGGCGTCTAGATAGTCGCCACCGTCACCACCTTCTGACGCGGCATCTTCCTCGGCGGCGGCGGCGTCATGGGGTGAATGGTAGGTGGCAACCAGAAGCTCTGGGATGCTGATTTGTACGTCGCCGCCCGCCGCGTCGGCGGATGTGGACGACTCCCAGATCGGCTCGACGTCGGGTTCCGCAAATGAGATGCTGGGACCCGGCCCTGCGGCGCCGCCATCCGTGATTCTGGCCTCTGGCATGAGGCTGCTCGAAAAACGGTTGGTCGAGCTCGTCCTGGAGAATCCGGGACGTTCCGCCCTTGGCATCATTGGTGACAGGGTGTCGAACACGGCACAGTCTGGGTCCGTCGAATCCGATGTCAGAGGAGCGGGTGTGACGCTGGCGGCGGCTGTGTGTGCTCTAGCCAAGGTAGGGCGTTTGGAAGCCGTAGTGGCCGCCTCAGCGCCAGCGCTCAACGGGATGGGGCTTGTAGGTGCCTTCCTCGGGCTCAATGATCGAGCGGACGCAGCAGCGGGAGAATGGCTGCCCTTGCGATGGGAAGGCTGGTGGTGGTGGTGGTGGTGCGGATGATGATGATGACCTTGACCTTGCAGAGTAGCTCGCAAATCGCTGCCACTGGCAGTCAAGGGAGCCCAACCCTGCGGCGACGGCTGCGAGGCGAAGGGCTCAAGCTGGGCTAGCGAGGCTGCATGGTGCTTCTTCACCGCCGGTTTCTGTGCCAAGAGGATATCACCGTGGCTCTTTCGCCGGCTCGTGGCTAAGAACGGCCGTGGTGGTGGCATGAGGTCAAGTAGGTCCGCCTCGCTAGCGGCGCTCTCGACATCGTCGTTGAAGTCGGCGTCCATGTTGGCCATGTCGCCGGCTCCCACGTCGCTTCCGCTGTCGCCGAACTCCGATTCGCCTTCGCTGTCCAGGTCGAACACGTTCCGCGGAAGATTCTGGGCGTGGATGCCCATGCTGAAACCCAGGCGGGCGAGGAGCGAGACGGTGGGGTTCTTGGACAACTCCGCGAGCAGAGACACGCTGGATCGTCTCCGATCATCGTCGTCGCCACCGTGCACTCCCAAGCTACCGCCACCACGCTCATCGCGATCGCCGCCGCGTCGGTGACGGAGTTGGTGATACCCCGTGTCTGAGTCCGAGACATCCTCCTCCCCTGGGAATTCTGGCCTCTGTCTCTGGAAGTCGTCCCACCACTCCCCCCGCATTGTCTCATTGACAACGTTTTCAACAAGCGAGTCGCGGAACACGCCGTGGATGATGGCCTCGTACGTGGCCAGCTCGCCCGAGGAGAGCCAGAAGGCGTGCACCTCCGCGTCCATCCGAAGCTTGTCCAGCAGCGCCTCGACCCGCTGCCTCTCCTCCTCGACGTCTTCCTCGTATTCGACGAACACCATGACTCGAAGCTTGAACACTCGCGCCCACGCTGGAACAGTGGACAGGATGTATCCAAGTTGTAGAATCAGCGTGTCTTCACGGGTTCATGCAAATATGTCAGCAGCTGTCATCGCTGCCACACACCTCGAGAAGTGCGCTTGAAATGCGCTTGAAATACTCTTCAGGTGGTACAGTACAAAGAGTACCTAGTTAGGTAGACGGTCATCGGGGAGGACTTACAAGTGTCAAAATTGGTGGTGACCACACTCTTGCCGTCTGCTCGAACCTCAGCGGACATCTGGATCGGCCAGAGATCGATGAACTTCTTTGCGTTTTTGCCATCCTTGCGCGGGGTCTCCAGCTGGTTGAAGCCCTTCCCCACAGCGACGTTGATCCGGTGCCTCAGGGCGAGGTCTTCTAGGATTGTGAGGTAGCTCGTGACCGACATCATTCCCTCGGTCTTGATGACATCCGTCGGAAGGGCTCCTTCCAGTAACCGCGCGTCGGTGTCGCCTCGACGCCGCTGCTTCGCCTTACCACCTCCAGAGATGCTTCCAGAGCCATTTCCACTCCCACTGTCGCCGCCTCCGTCTGTTGCTAATGCCTCTGCTGCGGCTGCTGCTTCTCGGGCTGAAGCCGATGTCCCTGGTGGAGGGGGAGGAATCTCAGGGTCCTGGACGAACGGCCGCGATCGCCGCAGATCGTCCATGTTGTAGAAGCCTAGCACAGCAATGTTGGGCCGCATACCGCCGAGCCCGGCCGAGAGAATAAGATTGCGCACGCCCCATGTGATGGTTGGCGACATGTTCAGCTGCACAAACGCCTTGATGCGTGAGTACTCGGAGATGTACTTCGTCCAAGCCGACTGCTGCAGCTTCGCCTCCTGCACGCCCGATGAGAAATCGTCGGTGACGATGACGTGGCCTAAGATGTAGAGCGATCCCTTCTTGACCGAGTTGCAGAACTGGATGAGCTGGGTCTGCCGCCGCGGGTCGCCCACCAGGAGGATGATCTGCGGCCGCCAGAACTTGATGTGCTCGGGCTTCAGGCGGAGGAGATACTTCCTGACCTGGTGGTAGATGATGTTCTGCGACACGTCTCCCCAGTGCTTTGGCGGGCTGAGGTAGTGGATCAACTGGAACAGGAAGATGAGGAGGCACACGGCCGAGGTCGCGTACGTCTCGTCGATGAAGAACATGGCGCCGGCCGACATGATGCTGCCGGCGAAGGCCGTGTGCCAGCTGAAGAACTTGAACCCGGGCCGGAAGTTCGGGGCCGAGCCGATCTTCAGGAGGAAGCAGGCCAGGTTCATGACGAAGAACGTCATCTGGTAGCCCATGGATATGAAGGTGGCGATCTGGTTGAGGTTGGCGAACAGGGACAGCTGCGCGATCACGTAGGTGAGGGCGATCGCGGCCAGGGGCTCGTCGGCTTTCCGGGTGCCGACACCGAAGATCGAGAGCCCCGGGATCAGTTTGTCCCTTGCCAGCGCCTGCATCAACTTGGCAGAGCCGATGACCCCCATCAGGGCCGAGAAGAACGTCGTGGCGCACTCCCCGGCGAAAATGATAGGGGCCCAGAAGTTCGTGTCTTGGATGATGTTCGCATCCTTCAGCAGCGAGTGGGGTGTCGTAGACGCCGCCAGGGACAGGATCACTAGCAGGTAGGCGATCAGGGTCGAGAGCATCGCCCAGAGTGTGCCTATTGGAATCGCCTTGCTTGGGTTCCTCAGGTCGCCCGACATGGACGCGCCGGCAAAGATCCCCGACGTGGCCGGGAACAGAATCCCAAACAAGTCCCTAAAGGTGGCCAGGCCCTTGAAGGGACCACCAGCATCAGGTGGAAACATGTTCGATCGGAGGGTGGCCAGGCTGAGGCCCGTGAATTCGACCCCCATCCTTGGGTCGGTGAAGGGCCGCACGAACAGGGCTGACAGTGGAATGCTCAGGATCGATATGGTGAGGATTACGAGCAGGGCGTTGCTGGCCTTCGCGAAGGTGCCGCTCCCCGCTAGGCACAGCAGGGTGCAGACGATGAGCGCGACGGTTTCGAAGAGGTACCCAGGCCAGTAGCCCGTCGGTATCGCGGATCCGAAGTTCAGCTTCAGGCAGTCGATCAAGCCGACGACATTGAGCGCCGTGTTCAAAACCTGCGACAGGTAGAACAGGATGCCGATCGAGCCGCCGAACTCCGGGCCCAGAGACCTGGATATGAGGTAGTAGGCGCCGCCGCCCTTAACCTCGCCATTGGATGCAACTGCCGAGAGCGATAGTGCAGTTACGAGGTCGACTAGATAGGAGATCGCCAGGAGTCCTATGGTCGTTGATCGATTTCCGGTCTTTAGCAGGAGTCCGTGATGACCATATCACCCCATCACCTCCTTTATTCCTTTGTAACCGTACGAGATTCCGGATGAGATAGGACTTACCGAGCATGCCTAAGAGGCCGACCTGACCCAGAATATTGCCAAACCTCAGGAACATGAGGACACTGAAAATGTTGAGGCACACAGGGATGAAGACCCCGTCGACGACCCCCAGTTTGTGCCGCTGGTGCTTGGTCGAGTGGTCTGAATCCATCGCGGCGGCTTGGGCGCACTGCTGCTCTTGCTTGGTAGGGGTCCTGCTGGGGCACTGCTTGACGATATGCTGGGGAAGAAAGAAGCCGAGCCGTAGGAATCAGGGCCTCTCGAAAACACGTACTAAAGAAGACCAAAGGGTGGTGTGGCCAAGGGTCCGGGCCAGGAGAGCCTGGGAGGGAGTGTCAAAATGGGCGGCGGCCACCAGCAGCACCACCACCAGCGGCAGCAGATCGACCGCCGCCTCCCTCCCCCAGTTCTCCACACACCATACAAGCACAGCAGGTAGGTCTCACGAGAAGGCGGGACCGGTTTTGGATGTCTGAATCTCCTCGTAGTGGTGGTTGCGGTGGTTGCGGTGGTGTTTTGGTGGAGTCGTTGGTGTAGGAGGACAAAGGTGGTCGTTCACTGCCGATGCGGCCTAGTGGACCATCCATGAAGCAGAGTGATGATGGGGAATATCTGTGACACCTGGATTTGGGCGCGGGGGAGAAACGCATGCATGGGTTTCCCGTCAAGGAGCGGAGGCTTGCTCGTGTTTCCTGGCTCGGCTCAGACAGACATGAACTGTGCAAGAGCTGCGCAAGTGTACTGTGGTATGTCTGTGCTACCATGCGAGAATCTCTCTTACTCGGGAGTCGTATAGAGTTTTTTTCCTTCTGTTTTTTCTTCTTCTTCAGGCGCAGGACCAGTTCGGGCGCCAAGTCCAGGCGTCGTTGGGCGGTCGAAGGATTTCAGACGGCACTTTTCTGCAAGGATCGGCCCCCAATCCCGCCTGTCTATCACGCTACGTTGGTGGAATCAGCACAGGGCACCACTTCTCGGCTCCGGGTACCGACTGGCTATACGTCATTGGACAGCAACCTGACCAACACCAAGCATTGCTGCTGCACTGCAGTTAACCCAAATACCAACATCAATTCCGAAGGCGGGGAGCACCAAGGTACGCGAGGGGCACGGATCATAGGCAGTCTCCAGCCTCCCAGCGTACCTACTTCCGTACGTAGTAGTGGTATGCGATTCAATGAGAGTTGCCAGTTGCTTAGAGTTGGAGCACACAGGTGTAGTCGTAGGGATGAGTGGACCCTGAATCCCGTCTTCATGTTGTCCACGGGTTCGAGTCATCCCAGTTTTGAAAATGTCAACGAACGCACAGAAGTCGATTGTAAAAATGTAGGTGCTGATAGCGGGGGGCGTAAACACGTGGACATGTACGTGGTTTTATTGATAGAAGATTGATCACAAAGCCCTCTCTTTGGAGGCGTCCAGTCCTGACAGAATAAGAAGAATACATCAACCTTTTCCCCGGCAATTGAAGTCATCGCTTTCTCTTTGATCAGTGCCTATCAGTTCTACAGGTAGGTACGTAACCTTCTGTTTACTTGTCCTCCCCAGGCGCTCTGTTCAGTAATTTCCCCTGTAAAGTATGTACCTGGGAAGGGTTCTTCATCAGGGTGCCGCTCCGTAAATTCAGGCCGTGACGAATATTGGTATGAACCCGCTCCGGAAGAAAGCCTAGTTCAGCTGAGTCTGGTCTTTCCAGTTTGCACAGGTCATCTTCCGGGCAGGCAGGCAGGCACCCTCTAGTGAATTGTTGCACGTGGGAGCAAAGGAGCCAGTGACAGGCAGAGCCTGACTGGAACTCGTCCATCTGCTGTGCGAACTGGAAGGTGCGTATCAACTAAAGGTTGGCGTAGGCCGGTGGTCATGTTGTGATGATGGAAGCTGTTACTGTTGGCGGATGAGGGATGAGACCCGGCAGTCGGGAAAGAACAAAGGCGGCCGACCCCCCGCGCCTCCCCATCCTTCGAAGAAGAGTTAGATCACATAAAATGGGCAGGACAGACCGACAGGCTTGAAATCCAAAAATCCAAAAATCCATAACCTAAGTGACTGCAACATCTCCGTTCGTCAACTCCTCGGATCGAGTTGTCGTGGGGGTTTTCGAGGTCTTTCTTCTTTTCATCTCTGTTTCGCAGACCGCCTGCAATTTTTATGTCCGCGTGATCACTGATTTCTGTACCCCCATGCCGCTTCCCGTCTGAGGGCTGGCGGTTTCCCCTGGTATCCTGGCCGGAATTGGCTAATCAGAATCCAGGCAGCTGGACCCCGGTTGCCGTTGTTGGTCCCGTGTGTGAGCACTGAGCATCTGGGGCAGCTGAGCAGCGACAGCACCTTCCCGTCGGACCCTCTCCGAAGACCATCTTCATCAGAGAGGGCACCGTTATATTTCCACCTCCCTCGCCAACCTTTATTATGACCTCTGCTCTCTCTCCTCTTCATGCATGTCTATGTGTAATCGACACCCATCTCACCTAGGATCTCCTCGACACTCGCGCGACGCGTAATTCACCTACCGGAACAGTTCTGTTCTTTCCTGCTCCTGGAAATAAGCAGCTCTATCTAGAATCGAGATATACCCCGCCCTCGATCCGACTTCCCAGCTCGCACTTCTTTTGTCCCTCTATCACCAAACACCAAAATCCTTACGGCCCAAGGCAAAAACAAAAAGCACATTGGGAAGGATACACACTTCCCACCGCTTGCTACCATGAGTCACAACCCGCCGAGCCGCAGCCGCGGCTCCGTGGACGATCACAATGTCTTCGACGACGCGAAGACGTACTATACCTCTGATGAACGTCACCTCAACACTAGGAGCGGTGCCCGCACTCGGACCTACTCGCAGGTATGGCAGGTCTTTGAATTTCTATTTCTTCGGAGTATTCACGTCGAACAGCAGAAGACTGGATACTAACGGCCTTGGACGCCGTAACAGAACAGCTTATCGAAGCAGATGGAGCGATTGGGCCTCAAAGAGCCATTCCGTCGAGGTAGCCACGGTATGTGATCAATGTCCCCAGTCTGCGAGGGGAGACAGGAACCTCCAGCGGGCGTCCAGCAGGCGTAACAGACGTAATGGCCGTGGTTCGAAGCTGACAAGAGCCCCTTTTCGATTCGCTCCAGATGAGTCCAACCACAACCGCCGGTTCCTGATCCAGGTCGACCCCACTCTCGAGAGCCTGAAGTCGCAGGAGGACACAGACGGAAACATGCAGATCACCATCGAGGACAACGGACCAAAGGTACGTGCGACTGGAAAATGCTAATTCTTGCGTTTACCCCAGCCTGCGTGGCGTGGGTGTAATAGTGTGCGAGTGTGCGAGAGTGCGAGAGTGCGAGAGCGAGTGGGACAGGATGAACAACAGTAGACTGACTTTGTTACTTTGTTGGTTTTACCTTCTACCTTCTAGGTCCTCACCCTCCGAACCGCTGCATCTAATGGACACAACCGATTCGATATTCGGGGCACGTATATGCTCTCGAACCTGCTGCAGGAGCTCTCACTGGCCAAAGAGTACGGCCGGAAGCAGGTCGTCCTGGACGAGGCTCGCCTCAACGAGAACCCGGTCAACCGGCTGTCCAGACTGATCCGGGACCACTTCTGGGACGCGCTGACTCGACGCATCGACGCCTCGAGCATCGAGATCGCCGCCCGCGACCCGAAGGACTGGACCGACGACCCTCGGCCGCGCATCTACGTGCCCAAGGGTGCCCCTGAGCAGCTCGAGTACTACAACAAGCTGGCGGCGGACCGGCCTGAGATCCGGCTCGACGTGCAGCTGCTGCCGGACAAGATCACGCCCGAGATCGTCCGGGACATGAACTCCAAGCCGGGCCTGCTCGCCGTCGACATGGAGGAGCACGTGAACCCCAACACGGGCGAGCGGACCATGGTCGGCCGCCCGTTCGTGGTGCCCGGCGGCCGCTTCAACGAGCTCTACGGCTGGGACAGCTACATGGAGTCGCTCGGTCTCCTTGTTAACGACAAGGTGCACCTCGCCAAGTCCATGGTGCTCAACTTCTGCTTCTGCATCAAGCACTACGGCAAGATCCTCAACGCCACGCGGTCGTACTACCTCTGCCGCTCGCAGCCGCCG
The DNA here is from genome assembly GCA_003049485.1 of Ophioceras dolichostomum. Lineage (NCBI taxonomy): Eukaryota > Fungi > Ascomycota > Sordariomycetes > Magnaporthales > Ophioceraceae > Ophioceras > Ophioceras dolichostomum. The sequence continues at coordinate 61,540 of PYST01000155.1, forward strand.
TTCCTGACCGACATGGCGCTGCGGGTCTACGACAAGATTCGCCACGAGCCCGACGCGCTCGAGTTCCTGCGCGTGGCCATCCTGGCCGCCATCAAGGAGTACCACAGCGTCTGGGTGGCCGAGCCGCGCCTGGACCCCATCACGGGCCTCTCGCGGTACCGGCCCGAGGGCCTCGGCGTGCCGCCCGAGACGGAGGCTAACCACTTCGTGCACATCCTCGAGCCGTACGCGGAGAAGCACGGCATCACGTTCGAGGAATTCGTCGACGGCTACAACAACGGCCGCATCGTCGAGCCCGAGCTGGACGAGTACTTCATGCACGACCGCGCCGTGCGCGAGTCCGGCCACGACACGACGTACCGCTTCGAGCGCGTGTGCGCCAACCTGGCCACGGTCGACCTCAACACGCTGCTGTTCAAGTACGAGACGGACATCGCGCGCACCATCCGCAACGTGTTCCACGACAAGCTCGTCATCCCGGCCGAGTACTGCGTCGGCAGCCTGGTGCCAGGCCAGGTCGAGTCGTCGGCCGTGTGGGACCGCCGGTCGAAGCGCCGCAAGCTCGCCATCGACAAGTACCTGTGGAACGAGGCGGAGGGCATGTACTTCGACTACGACACGGTGAAGCGCGAGCAATGCACGTACGAGAGCTGCACCACGTTCTGGGCGCTCTGGGCCGGCGTGGCCAGCCCGAAGCAGGCCGCCAGCATGGTGACCAAGGCGCTGCCCAAGTTCGAGGCCTACGGGGGCCTGCTGTCGGGGACCGAGGAGTCGCGCGGTCAGATAGGACTGGAGCGCCCGAACCGCCAGTGGGACTACCCGTACGGCTGGGCGCCGCAGCAGATGCTCGCTTGGACAGGGCTCTACCGCTACAGCTTCACCGAGGAGGCCGAGCGCCTGGCCTACAAGTGGCTGTTCATGATCACCAAGGCCTTCAGCGACTTCAACGGCGTGGTGGTCGAGAAGTATGACGTGACGCGGCCTGTCGACCCGCACCGCGTCGACGCCGAGTACGGAAACCAGGGTCTCGACTTCAAGGGCGTGGCTAAGGAGGGGTTCGTATCATCCTTTTTTTTTCTTCGCCCACGTCTCGTTCTACTTTCCTAGGTAGGTACATGCCCACCTACTTACCAACGTTTTACACATAATACAGATTCGGCTGGGTCAATGCCAGCTACATCTACGGCCTTCAGATCGTCAACGCGCACATGCGCCGCGCCCTCGGCACTCTCACGCCGTACGAGACCTTTATCAAGGCCCTCGAGGACAACCGCAACAGGACCCTCGCCGAGCTCGTGTAAACGAACTCACTCCATGCCCTGTGCACGCGGCCGTTATCACCGCGTGGTTATTTTCTTCCACCTAGGCTGGCTTCGACTCAACCTTCCACGGCCATTAACGACGTTGATGACCCATTCCTTTCTTCACGGCCTAAATTCGCATTCTCCGGTTGCATCTCGGCGATAGTTTTCCTCTGCTTCCTCATTGCTTCAGGGTCTGATTCTTCAATGTTCTTTGAACCCCATTCTTTCATTCCCCTTTCGGGTGTTCGAGTCAACGGGGAACGACATCGGAATCGGCGTTTTTCAGGCGCATGCGTGTCTGATTTCATCTCGGGTTTTCTGCCTGTTTCTCCCGTGCGCGAGGCGAGGCATTGTCCTCATCCGTCCTGCCTTGTTTTTGACTCTCAAGGCTCCTCGTCGTGCGGTTTTGTTGGGATTGACAAAAAAAAGTGCCACACACATCTACGGTGGGGAAACGGACAGGGCTGTCCGTCAGTGCCTTTCACATCTCATGTGTTTTTGTTTGGGCTTCTTCTGCCTTGTCTCCCTCGAGACTTGGTTTGCATTTTCATGGCACGCTTGCATTGGCGGGCTTAGTGATGGATGAAGGGAGAGGTTGACGGATGAATGGTGGGTTGTGAAGGAACTACCACTTGTTCACCAATACTCTTCCTCCTTGCATATCACGTCGCATAGAGAAAGGCAGGCATCACCGGCAGGTCCTGCATCGATCAGGAATGCCGCTTGCATCAGTACAGAGCTACAATAAATAAAAAGTATTGTGATAGGAAAAGAGGCTTAAAGACACATAACTAGACAGACAAACACATGCCGATAACGGGACGAAGTATGGAGGAATGCTTCGAGCACGCGACACTGGGCAGACCGTGCGACAGGCCGAGGCATTCCGGTTGTTTCCCCAATTGGCCCGATTGCGCCAATTGCCCAATAGGGGTTGGTCCCAGAAGGTCATTGGAGGGATAGCCGCACGCCCGGCGACGGTCGGCACATGCCCGTGGCAATCTGCGGCGTCGGGACCTGCCCCTGCCCCGATCTGGTGGTGTTTGGGTGTTTAGGGCCGGCTTATGACGCAGGGCAAGCTTTCACATGCTCTGACTAACACCAGAGGCAGCTGACCCCTCCTCTCCCTCCCTGGCATGAAGTGCGTCTCAAAGCGGGCGTTTCCCTTTTCAATTCTCCCGTGGAATTGGAAGACGGCGTGCCATCAATTCGTTCGAACGGTCGAAGATGTAGAAAGATAAATGCTCCCAATAAATAGCATTACTGCCATCTTGCCGATGCTGGACCCGAGAGACCTCGCCGGGTCTCAAAGAGACGAGGCTCTCGCGGAGCGGGTTCGGCAATTCGGACGCTGACGTTCGTCCCCTTGAGCCGAAGCGCCGCCTGTCCAGCACCGGCTAAGCCAAGGCGAATACCTCCTAGGCCCAGGCAGACAGAGTGGACACTACGGCCTGCCATTGGGTCCCAGCATGCACCATCCGCAGTACCTACTGTGGCACTATGGAGCTATGCTCTATGCAGTAACAACGTTTGTCGGGATGGGGACTGCCGAAGTACATGGTAGTTACCTAGGCAAACCATGTAGATTGTAGGGATACCTCTGCCGTAAGATACCACGGCTGCGAATCCTACTCCCAACTGGGTCCCCACACGACGAAGATACGCCCGGGCGCAGGCTGATGCTTGGTTTCCCCAGGACGCTTGAACCCGTCGATCAACGTTGGGTACAGTTAAACTGAATCCAAAAGTGGACAAGAGTGAAGAGGAGAAATACCCGCTAGACCGATCTATCCCGATGGCCCTGGTTCCAGGTCCCGTGACGCCGCCTCCCGGAGCTTGCTGTCACAAGCCGGAGGCTATGACTCTTCTCCTCCCTTGTTGTCGTCGGCTGCTTTCCTTTCCTGTAATCTTTTTAACTTTCCATGAATCGAGAGCTTCCCGCGCTGTCACAGCTGAGCTACAGACTTGGGTTCGTGTACATACTTGAAAAGTTTTATCTTGTCCCTTGAAGAGTGAATATATCATCTCTCTTTGTCCGAAAGACTTCCTAGCTCGTCTGGATCCCTTAAGAGTAAGTCAACAGACGGACCCGCCCTTGATTTGTTACTTGAGAAAGGCTACAGTACAGAGAGAGAAGGCACTGAGAGGGTGCAAGCTTTGCATCAAACACAACTCCTCTAACCAGCATCACAGGTCTACATACACCCACCACCAAGATGGCGTCCCAAAACATGGTGAATCCCGCCGTGGACCCCAACATGGAAGACCAGCTCTTCGCCCAGGAGGTGCTCCAGGTCAAGACATGGTGGAGTGACCCCCGCTGGAGGTACACCAAGAGGCCTTTCACCGCGGAGCAGATCGTCTCCAAGCGCGGCAACCTCAAGGTCGAATACGCCAGCAACGCCCAGGCGAAGAAGCTATGGAAGATCCTTGAGGGTCGGTTCCAGGTGCGTACCGTCGCAGTGGCTGCGCGTAGCAGCTGGCGGCTTTCACCCTAAGGCAGAGAGGGAGACATGAGACAGCAGACAAGAGGCTAACATGCCGGACAACGACATTCTGATATAGCAACGTGATGCCAGCTACACCTACGGGTGTCTGGAGCCGACAATGGTGACTCAGATGGCCAAGTACTTGGACACCGTCTACGTTTCAGGCTGGCAGTCTTCGTCAACGGCATCAGCCTCTGATGAACCCGGCCCAGACCTGGCAGACTACCCATACGTAAGTCCACAGCACGCCATCATCACCTAATGGCGGTGTGATCAACAGCAGGAACTAGGCTGACTTACCCACCTACCATTTGCGGAGGAATAGACCACTGTGCCGAACAAGGTCTCGCACCTGTTCACGGCACAGATGTTCCACGACCGCAAGCAACGCCACGAACGGCTCTCGGCGCCCAAGTCGCAGCGGAGCAAGCTTGCCAACATCGACTACCTGAGGCCCATTGTTGCCGACGCCGATACGGGCCACGGTGGGCTCACGGCTGTCATGAAGCTGACCAAGCTGTTCATCGAGAAGGGCGCTGCTGGCATCCACATCGAGGATCAGGCGCCCGGCACCAAGAAGTGCGGCCATATGGCCGGCAAGGTGCTGGTGCCCATCAGCGAGCACATCAACCGCCTGGTGGCCATCCGTGCCCAGGCCGATATCATGGGTGAGTGATAAAAAACGGGACAAGGGATGACACCTCTGCTCGAACCAAACGGCTAATGAAAAAAAAAGGGGTCGATCTGCTCGCCATCGCCCGCACTGACGCCGAGGCCGCCACCCTGATCACCACGACCATCGACCCGCGCGATCACGCCTTCATCCTGGGCAGCACGAACCCCAAGCTGCAGCCGCTCAACGACCTCATGCACGCCGCCGAGCGCGAGGGCAAGGTGGGCGACCAGCTGCAGGCGATCGAGGACCAGTGGCTCGCGCAGGCCGGGCTCAAGCGGTTCAACGACGCCGTCGTCGACGCCATCAACAGCGGCAAGCACGCGAACCCGCAGGAGCTGGCGCGGAGGTTCCTCCAGGGCGCCAAGGGTAAGAGCAACGCCGAGGCGCGCGCCCTGGCCAAGTCCCTAGGCGTCGGAGACGTCTTCTTCGACTGGGACGCGCCCAGGACCCGCGAAGGTTACTTCCGCCTCGGCGGCGGGTGCGACTGCGCCATCAACCGCGCCATTGCGTACGCGCCGTATGCGGATGCCATCTGGATGGAGAGCAAGCTGCCGGACTACAAGCAGGCTGAGGAGTTCGCCAATGGGGTGCATGCCGTGTGGCCCGAGCAGAAGTGAGTTGCCCTCGCCCTTTGCATTCCCTCACCTTACCTTACCTTCCTATCCCCTCTCCATCCATTTCCCTCTTCCTTTTTGCTGACTGAATATTTCCCCCCTTTCACTCAAAAGGCTCGCCTACAACCTCTCGCCCTCCTTCAACTGGAAGACGGCCATGCCGCGCGACGAGCAGGAGACGTACATCCGGCGGCTCGCCAAGCTGGGCTACTGCTGGCAGTTCATCACGCTGGCGGGCCTGCACACGACGGCCCTGATCAGCGACCAGTTCGCCAAGGCCTACTCGACCATCGGCATGCGCGCGTACGGCGAGCTGGTGCAGGAGCCCGAGATGGAGACGGGCGTCGACGTCGTCAAGCACCAGAAGTGGAGCGGCGCAACCTACGTCGACGAGCTGCAGAAGATGGTCACGGGGGGAATCAGCAGCACCGCCGCCATGGGCAAGGGCGTGACTGAGGACCAGTTCCACTGAAGAGCCATTTATATCAGTAAGATTGTGCTAGAGATAGAAGAGAGAGAAAGGGCTGAAAGGGCGAGGAGGCTGGCTTGCTGTCTTTCTCGCGACGAATGTTCCGTATGCGTGTATGACAGTGCCAAACAGGCTGAGAATGAAACGAGAATGAGGAGGTGGGTATGAACGGGATGTATTTAGGAGGATCTCGGGACTACCCGCCGTTGTAGTTGGGTCATTTTGTTCTCTATTTTTGCGTAATGTTTCTCATCTAAGCTTGGATATGATAGCTGGTAGAGATATCAAGGTGGCATGAAGCACCTGTACCGACAGAGTCTGGGCAGCTCGACGACCAAATGCTCAACCGTCATACGAAGCCACCATTGGCACCATTGGCGCCATTGGAGCCGATCATCTCGTGACATTTCTAGCCCTGTCGGGTCGGTATTCGAAGGCGATTTGATGCTAGCAAGCTCGGCTCAGAGATCTTGGAGTGAGGGGTTGCATGCCCGCATGGACCACCAGAGGTCCCAATTCGACCAATGGGACGCGGTCACGCGCTGCAACAGGTGGACTGATTGTCTCGCGTCAAGATGGGGAGAGCTCCAGCACCCACCCAAGCTCTTGCTAGTGGGAGAAGCGCCTACGGTTGGCCTGCCAGAGAGCTCCAAAGCCTCGAGTACCCTACCTGACCTTCCCGTCAATGCTCATAATTGGCCATCCTCCCCCCCTTCTTGATGAATCGTCATCAATTCGCAGATCTCAATCGAATTTGTTCTCGAACCCATTGATTCATTGATCGTGATATCTTCATTTTGACGAAGACGCGTCCCCAATTCCTCTTCACCCGCGAACAATATCTCGTGATTCATACGTCATTGCGCCTCCACTCATTGATCCCCATCATCAGCCTCGAGCCGACGAAATCAGGCGCGACAATGGCCGACGAGAACCCCGCTGTGGAGGTCAACCCTCCCGTCGTCACCGGAGAGCCGCAGCCTCCCATCGAGGCGCCCGCCCCGTTGCCGGCGCTGGCTGCTCTGACTGCGGAAGCGGCCGCGACGACCGTCTCCAGCGGCGCAGGCACCCCCGGCCTGGGCACGACCGGCACCCTCACGCCGATGATCGACCCGGAGCAGATCGCGCACTCACTACAGGTGTCTCTGGCGGACCTGAGCGCCAAGGCGACCGCGCTCTATGCGCACAAGAGCTACGAGGTGGCCGCCGAGGTCTTCGCTCAGGCCGCCGAGATGCAGGCCGAGATCAACGGCGAGATGAACCCTGCGAACGCTGAGATCCTCTTCCTCTACGGGCGCTGCCTCTACAAGGTCGGCCAGTCCAAGAGCGACGTCTTCGGTGGGAAGGCGCCGGACTCAAAGAAGAAGGGCGCCGCCGCCGCCCCCAAGGCGAAGAAGGCTGTTGCTGCTGCCGCCGAGAAGCCAGCTGACGAGGCCGCACTAACGACCGCTGCTGCTACCGAAGCCGCTAAGCCCGAGGAGCCGACCCCGGCTGAGCGGATAACTGAGGAGGGCATTGCCATTGTCGCCGCCGAGGCGGGTGGCGGTGCAAAGAAGGATGATGCGCCTCAGGCCAAGAAACCCCTGTTCCAGTTCGTCGGTGATGAGAACTGGGATGACTCAGATGAGGAAGAAGAGGTTTGTCTGAGTCCATCCCCCGTTCCTCCTCTCGACTTGACGAACATTTTAGCGCCTAACTTGGAGAACTGCTGTAGGACGCCGGTGAGGCCGAAGGCGAGGCCGGCGAGGAGGAGGAGGACGACGACCTCGCCGTCGCGTTCGAGATCTTGGACATGGCCCGCGTGCTGTACAACAAGAAGCTGGAGGAGCTGGAGGGCGAATCCGCGGAGGGGAAGGGCAAAGAGAAGGACACTGGGGACTCTGCCGCGCTGAGACACGTCAAGGAGCGCCTGGCCGACACGCATGATATCCTGGCAGAGATCTCTCTGGAGGGTGAGCGGTACGTTCAGTCCTGCTCCTACTCCAGCGCCCTTCTTCATTCTCCTTTGCTTCTTCCTCCTCATTCATCTAGTGTCCCTTGCATTGCTGTCTAACACAAAGCACCCTTTTTTATCTGTGGTTGGGATGTATGTAACCCAGGTTCCACGCCGCCATTCCCGACTCGCGCAAGTCCCTGGCCTACAAGAAGGACCTCTACTCAGAGGAATCGGAGATCATCGCGGAGGCGCACTTTAAGCTGTCTCTGGCGCTCGAATACGCCTCGATCAACGCCACGGACGAGGAGAAGGACAAGGGCGACGGGGGCAACATCGACCAGGCGCTGCGCGACGAGGCTGCGACGGAGCTCGAGGCCGCCATTAAGAGCACCAAGTCGAAGCTGCAGAGCAAGGAGGTCGAGCTGGCTACCAACCACTCTCCTGAGGACAACGACCTCACGCGGAAGGAGATCACTGATGTAAAGGAGCTCATTGCTGACATGGAGCAGCGCGTAAGTGAAGAACCATCCAATACAGGACCTGCTGCCAACGACCCAGAAAACAAGAATCCTAACTCATCAATGGGGGGAACCTCCAACCCAACCGCAGCTGGTGGACCTCCGCGGCCTACCCATGGACGTAGACGCCATGCTGAACGAGGGCAACCCCCTCGGCGGCATCCTCGGCGCCGCCCTGGGCGAGACTCCCACCCAGGTGGCCGCTCGCGTCGAGGAGGCCAAGAAGACCGCCAACGACCTCACAAGCTTGGTCCGGAAGAAGCCGGCCGCTGCTAAGCCCGAGGAACAGCAGCAGCAGCAGCAGCCTGCGGTCGCTGCCACCAACGGTAGCGCCGCCGCCGCGGAGACCAATGGCAACGGCATTAAGCGTAAGCTGGACGAGACGGAGCCCGAGGCCCAGCCTGCTGCTGAGGAGGTGAAGAAGGCGAAGGTTGAGGAGCCAGTGCCGGCGGTGGCGGCTGAGGCTGCTGTTGCGGAGTGAGTCGAGGGAGTGAGTGAGCGAGGGCTTCGGAGGCTGTTGTTGGTTGGTGCATTTTGCGGAAATTGGGATTTCGGAGTATATTCCATCTACTCCATCCCCCTCGGACCAGGGCGGCGGGCGTTCTCGACTTTATTTGCCTCGCATGTTTCCCCATTTGCTCCATTTCAGCTGCTGCTTAGGTACCTAGGTATTCGGGGCAATCGAGGCGAGTTGACCAACGTGCGTTGGTAGTAGGGAGGGAGGGAGGGAGAATGACAAGGACATATCGGCAGTAAAGCAGCGCGGAATAAAAAACAATGGGAGGGAGGAAGGGCTGTGTATCTTGGGCTTATTTCTTTCTTCAACTTTGAGACGAGACTGGTGGAGGTGTGGTTGAGCAGTCAGGCTGCTGCCCAGGTAGTTCAGGGACATTTCGAGGAGGTGTGTGTTTATTTGACGACGCGGCCAATTGTACTTTTATATCAGAGCAAGCGAGGAGGACACGGTTGCTGAATGGGGCGGGATTTTTGCTCGGGTTTGCCTGGACATGAATCCTTTTCTCTCATAGGGACGTATCGCTTCTTACGGAGCACGACGCCACGGCTCGCTTTGGCTCTGTTGTTGTTCGCTATTGTGAAGCTACTACATTCGCGAAAGGCTCCCACGACAGTGCATTCTCACCCTCACGTACAGCTGCTAGCAGCGACTCCCTCAGCTTGCGTAAGGTCGAACAGATTGCTACATCCTGTCTAAGGTAAGGCTTTGACTACTACGCCTTGGACGACTCCCCGGCAAGCCCGAGATCCTTCTCGGCCATGGCGCGGCAGATGGGGTGGTAGAAATCCTTGTTCTTCTCGAACGTCTCGAGCGCGAGCGGGCGGTCGACCTTGTTGAGCGCCCGGAACAGGGGGCGCACGAACTTCATCCGCCCGACGGAGCCTAGCAGGTCGGCCACGCCCCGGTACACGCTGCCGTCCTGCGCCCTGAGAGCGATTAGGTAGAACGACGTCTTGAGCTCGACGTTCTGGGTGTCGACCAGGCCGTAGGCGGCCCCCAGCGCGTGCGCCTGCGAGGCGGAGAGCGGCTCGGCGAAGTCCTGTACCTTGCCGAGGAAGACGAGCTTCTGGTTGCCGTTCCAGTCGGCGACGTCGCTGGGGCTGGGGGTGAAGTCCTGCGGGGAGAGTTAGCAGTGCTCAATAACCAACGGTGGATGATGGGATGTGCTTGATCGACTACGTTGAGAACAAAAGTCATTCCTGTTCCTTACCTTGCTCTTCCACTTCTCAGCCAGGGCATAGCAGACGTCAACAAGGGACGTGTCGAACTCAGGCTTGGGCGGCAGGCCCGGGGTGTAGAAGCGGCCCTCCCAGTCGATCCCGGCGATCTTGTCCTTCAGGCCGGCGTACTCGGGCTTGTCGAAGAACTCGAGGAACGTATCTCTGAACTCGTAAGAGTCGAGGGACTTGTTGGCGTACTTGGTGAAGTAGTAAGGGATGAACTTGTCGAAGTTCTCGCGCCCGACCAGCCGGTCGAGGTAGTAGACCATGTGGAAGCCCTTCTCGTAGGGCACGGTGCTGAAGGCGTCGTCCGGGTCGATGCCCTTGTGGTTGATGCAGAGCTTGGTGAAGTCGTGGGTTGGGCCGAACTCCTCGATGGCGTCCTCGAGGTGCTTCCAGCCGATCACGGCGGAGAAGTCGAAGTACGCGGGTCCTCGCACAGCGGCGAGGATGCGTCGCTCGAGGTACATCGTCCACCCTTCGTTCAGCCAGCTACGTGGGACTTCAGTTAGCAAAGTGCAGAATCAACTAGCATGACCAGTCCATCCATCTTAGCATCAGGGGGAGGGTATAGGGGCAGCAAACTCACTAGTGTTCCCAGCTACAGCTCGTCACCAGATTGCCCGACCAGCTGTGGCTTAGCTCGTGGGCGATTACGTCGACGTTCTGTCGGTCGCCGCTGATGATCGTTGGAGTGGCAAACGTGAATATTGGGTTCTCCATCCCTGATAGCCGGCTTCTGTCAGCGTACTTTTCCGCGTGAAAGAGATTAGAGATGTGTGGGACTCACCTCCGTATGGGAAACTCGGCGGTAGAACCAGCACGTTGTACTCTCCCCATTTGTAAGGGAAGATGAGCTTCTCCGCGGCTTCCATGAATTTGGGCATGTCCTCCTGCAGCTCCCACTGGCAACCTGCGACCTCATCCGGGCCCGTGGCGACGACGGACCTGGGGCCGATCGGCGCCATGGCGAGGTCGCCCGAAGCCAGCGCAAAGAGGTACGACGGAATCGGCACCTTCTGCTCGAAGGTATACAGCTTGTCCTCGCCCGACGGGGCGCCCGAGTCAGGAGTAGCAACGCCGCTCGCCACAACGACGTGTGGGGACGTGATGTTGAAGCGATACGTCGACTTCACGTCAGGCGTGTCCTGGCAAGGGAAGAGGGAGCGGGCGTGGCAGGCCTGCGCCTGTGAGAACATGAAGGGGGCCTTCTTGTTGGAAGTCTGGGCCGGGGTGAGCCACTGCAGGGCGGTGCAGCTGGCCGTCGTCTTGACGCCGATCTCCAGCTTGAGGATCTCGCCCTTGCCGGCGCCGGCAGAGACGGCCACGTGGAGCGGAGAGCCCAGGGGCTCCGTCCGGGGTTTGAGCTCCCACTTCGGCTCATCGGAGCCGAGCCGGACGGACTCAACAGACACATGGCTCGAGTCCAGGATGATCTCCTTGCTCTCCGCGTTCGTGCGGGACTCAAGCTCCAGGATGACGGACCCCTTCAGACACTTATCCTTGAAGTCAATCGTGAGGTTCGCGGTCGTGTGCTTTGTGAGCCAGGCATCGTAGTTGGACGCCGTGCTGGGGTCACGCAGAGCCATGTTCGGGGTGTAGAAAAAGCGCACGTGATGTTGGATGCGGTGGCGGAGAGGGAGAGGGGAAGCCGATGTTGGCCTCGTGGCGGCGATGAAAGCGCAGGATAACGACGTCGATGACGCGAGAAGGCCTGGTGAGTCGAGTTTGATCCGCCTCAACACAGTCTGAAAACACCTCATGCCGATCTCACCCAGAAATACCTTGAGAACAACGCTTTTATTATGACACCTTCCCTTTCTCACCACAATTCATGACACTGAACATTGGACCAATCAATCAGCCGGCAACGGCAGTTGACGCCAGCTGCCAGAACAGGCACGCAGGACCCCGTTTCCACGTGACGGATCACGGGGTTCCCGCCTGTCGGCTCCTCTACCAGACCCCTCCATAACACAACCCAGACACACACAGCCATTTTACCTCACACAGCTCGCTCAGACAGAGCCTCCTGGGTCAAATCCGAGTCCGTTTGTGCCACGACACAGATGCCTTCTCCTACGCCTCCGCTATGATGCTACTACCATCGTGTTCGAAATAGATAAACAGCGGGAAAGGGACCCAAAAACTCGTGTCTCCAAACCGAATCCGTGTGCCCGCCCTGGAGACGGCACGGGTCAGCCCCGTGCCCCTCTGCCTCTCAACAACAAGGAAGCTCGAGACGGGGGACGCTTGCAAGGCCGTTTCAAGCCACCACCCAGACCCTGTGCATGCGCCATCACCCATCACTCTTTCATCCCGCAAGCTATAATGGACTTGGCCCCGCCGCGGAGCATGGTAGCCACGGGGCAAGCGGCAGATGTGCCGTCTGCACAGCAGGGGAAGGAGAAAAAAAGGACTGGATTCTTAGGTGAAACAGTGGCTGCCACGGGCGAGAGGGGTCGAGAAGTGTGAACTGTGAAGGCACGGGAGGCAACCGAAGGCGAGGCCTCACCAAAGGCGATTTTCTTCAAAGAACCAGTCACCAAATGGCCCGGGGTCGCGGTGTCTGGGTCGTCTGGGTCTGTCTGCCGCGAACCGGCTCTTCTTCTTGAGACGAAAATTATCCTATTCTCCACCACTGCAAGTGGGTGGATGGGATGAACCGGAGGTAAAATCATCACAAGCAATCACTGCAGGTGGTTTACAAATTTGTGCCCACCGAGTTGAAACCACGACATCTGGGAAGGGGCTCAGTATAATCTCGCCCTCGACACATGCTGGTGAATAAGGCTAATAGTAAGATTCATCCTTCCTCGTAAAATCGATATCTTATTCGAGCCCGGCTGGCAAAGCAAATTGACCAAAAAGCGCGCCAATACGGACGGCAGCCTCAGGGGGCAGTATCTTCTCCTCTTTCTCAGGCAAGATAGGCACGTTGTAGGTGTGCTCCTCCCCCTGTTCACGCAGAGAACGACTAAGCACGAGCGCACCCTCGCCGATCTACCTGCTTATTCTGAACTGTTTTGGATATTTTTACTCGATGCCAAGAAAGAATACGGGTTGGGACGGATGTGAGCAACGTTGAATGCCACGAGGAGGAGCTGCGGGAGATCCCAGAGCTCTGGGGATGGGAATCCAGCCAAGGCACATCGCTTGGGAGACTTGACAGGCCTCGATGCTGCTTCTTCCAGGCGAGAAGTGACAAACACTGCCTGCTCTAGCCGTTTTCTGACCTCGCTCTAGCTGCTTTCTGAAAAGATCAGGAGAGCTCGCGTAGCCGTTTGTTCCTGTTCCTGCTGCTGTGCCTCAGCCCTGGCCGCCTTCCGGGGACAAGCTCGCGTCCGCTAGGCGAGATGGTTAGTCGACCATTTTGGGCTGCTCTCAGACCCATATGTGATAGATTGTGATGCCCCGCCGCATGCCAACGGGAGCTCAGAGCTTGTCCGTCCTCATCAGCTCTCTCTCCCTTCCCTCGTCAGGGGGATCATCAGCTTCGCCATAATTTGATGAGAGAGAGGCCAAACACAGGGAAAAAAGACATCGCTGCTGGGCCTAACTGGAGTGCACAGCACACAGTGGCTCGGTGAGAATGATGGATCTAAAATTGCTTCTCACCGGAGGGGGTACCTATACCCATGATATTTCGAGGTAATAGCATTGACGTGACAATATTCCATCATTCCGCCAAAACCCAACCTAAATTCCAGCAGGCAGACCCCTGGGAGCAAGCTCTCCCTATCATTTTGGTGCTCTCAATGTTATCCTGTAAGCAGCAGGGTGCTAAGAAAATCCCTCGCGAACCCCACACTTGAACAAGCCTGCTGCTGGAAATTGTGAAATTGAAGGGGTGGTTTCTCCTCGGCCGTCCAGCTATGGATAATGATGATAATGGGATGCGAAGCTATGACCCGAACTCACAAAAGCACTGCTACAAATTAGGTTTGTAGATCAACTATCCGGCCGCGATCTGGCCGAGCGGAGAGGGATAGAAAGAAGCATTGGCCTCTCAATCTACATAGACGAAACAAAACCAGCGTACAAAGTAAGAGCCTCTGGCAGGGACTCGAAGCGAGCTTCCATCAGGCACGTTGGCACAGTTTGACAGGGCTTCGATGGGCACAGTGGTTGGAACGTCCGTGGGATCGGATACCAGTCGTCTTGATGGAAGAGGAAAGGTGAAGCAATCCTTCATCAGCACACGGCTAGGTCCCGCGCTCCCCCGGGACAGGGCAGACAGGCAGTGAGCTACGGAGTCATCCCAAGGTCTGCTATTCCGTTTTACAAGACCTCCGAGTTTGTCGTGATGGCGGTTGGTTGTACAATACTGGCTCGGTCCGTATGAAGAGAGGTGATAAAATCAGTCAATGGTCGGTGTTTCCTGCTCGTTCTCAGTGCGATTTCGATTTGGGACTGGTTGGCTCGAAACCCAGGGCCTGCCGTCTCGACTGTCATGGTGATCATGATGACTGCAGCGAGAATCATGTCCACTAATCCTCCGCTGCGAACTCTCTCACTGCATCATGTAGGCGCTTCCGCAGGTCGGAAGTGTCAACGGCCCGCCCGCGTTCCCAAGTAGAATATTACCTGCATTTTCCGCCGCCGCTAGGACAGCGACCCCCTGAACACCTGCAGCTTGGGACCTAGCATAGTGGTGTCGCAGGCGCACCAATGCTCATTGATGACATCTCTTCGCTGTCGTTGTCGACGAGCCCGCGCTTGTCCAATGTCCAGGTCCTGTAGCAAAATCCACCTACCACGAGGGACGGACGTGGAGGCGTGTCATATCTCTCCTCTGGAGGCCAACCTTCTTCACTCCTACTCCTTCGCCTCGCCGGAGATTCCTCACGGAGTCGTGAGGAATTTCTAGAGGTGGGAGAATGTAGCAGTGGGACACGATGGAAGCAAGCGAGAAGCTGGGCTAGTCGGGGCTAGAAGCAATCAGAGACACACAAGACTTCCCTAGCGCCGCGGCGCAGGTGGGTAAGAGCTGTGGAGAGTTTGGGACGTGTGGAAGCGGTTCTCAGGGTCCCTCGTCTTCTTCGGATTCGTCGAGCCTCTTCGGTTTTGGAGGTCGCGTGAATAACCTTTTTTCCCCCTCCTTCACGAGTCATCAAGGAGGAGCCTGAGAAGGCGGCCAGGGCGACGGCCGAAGAGGAGGCCGGTCTCAGTAGAAGCACGTGGGAGATGGAGCCCCTCCTCCGTTCTGGACCTCCGATCAACCGCGATTGGCCAACGAGAAAATCCAGACCCCACGTAGAAGTGTAGCACACATCGATTGCTGCATATCGCAACGGGAATAGCTGGTTTGCCTGCTGTTTTTACTTGCAGACTCGGGGCTTCGTGATATGCGAAACACTCATCACACAGGTCATTTTCGTCGGTAATACTGATAGAGGTTCATCAAGTAGTCACGGAAACTTTCCCAGAATTAGTAGGTAGATCGCGACTCAAGTCGCTGCTTGCTACATGTTGTACACCACACCCGTCCGGAGTCCCCGATCAGCAACTCTGTAACGGTCGACCGGATATCCCCCGCGATTTGGCCGGTGGGTGGTGGTGTCGGGCATACGGGGCTCTCGGAGGAAGCAGACTGCTGGCTGGCTGGCCTTGGGTGGCTTGGCTGATGGAAAAGCCTTGACACATTCTCAAGGTACCTGAGTAATCACAGGACGAAATTTGGCGGGGGGCAAGTGGCCTGCAAGACGGACATTTGCCCTCACGAAACAGGAAGACCTCTGGCGGCGAGGCTCCACAGCGCACAGTGACAGGTACTTTGGCTCTGGACGGAGTACGAGGGCACTTTACCTGGAGTGCGAATTTATTCTGAATGGAGTCAATCCCCTCCGCCAGGGCAGGCCGCCCGGATCCACCGTTCTTGTCGTCGTCCAGCAGCGTTGAGGTAGAGTCCATAGCGCTGCGATGCAGAATGCAAAGTGAGGGGAAGGGAGTGCCCGTTCGTGTCCGTCTCGTGACGGAAGCTAAAGTGTTTGCATTATCTATCAAATTGGCACATTGGCTTCCCCTTACCATTCCATCCCGTGGGCACTGACTATTCCCCTCTACTAATCTGTTTCCATCACCGTCTTGAGTCGACGGCGTCGTGAATATGCGTGCGAGTTCGAACCGCATTGCAGAAACGAGATCCCATAGAATTGGCCAATGGGATGTATCCAGGGGATTTTGTGAAACGGCGTTTCAAGCCACCCCGCGCGGAAGCACACGCAGGAACCGCGCACACGGGAAGTTTGGATGTGTGGAAGAGGAAGGAATTTTTCCTTTTCCCTTTCTGATTTCCTCATCAGTTTGTCGGGCTGCTAAAACCAGAAAACGAAAACGACATCGCACACACACACACACACACACACACACACAAAAAAAATCATAATCCATCAATCCGCTAACCTTCTCCGACGGCCAGAAAAGCATTTGACACTCCTCAGCCAGCCATGTGAAGGGAAAAGACAGGGACCAGGTGTCGACCGAGGCTTGCAACTCTCCCCTTTTCAGTGGGGTTTTTCTCCCTTGCTCTCTCCTCCGTCGTTTCCCACCCCTGTTGATAATGCAGGTAATAAGGGGGCTAACCCCTGAGGATAGATCGGTCGGGGAGATCGCGGCTTTTACCAGAGATCCACAGCCCGTTTTGGGTTCACGGGGTCAAGTTCTCGCCGTCTGTCTTGTTTTTTGTTCTTCCTCTTTGGAGTTCACGCACTGTTCTGGGAGGTCGCCTGGGCTTCTTAGGATTCTTTCCTCCCCATCTTCATTCCGGCGCGCATCTCCCGAAGAGGGGGAGGTCAACACTTCTCATTAACGAGCGGCTAGCGGCCGGCGGTTGGGAGCTACTGTACAAATGATGGGCGGGACGGGAAACAGCGGGGTTGATATCATGGCAAATATCGCTGCACCTCAGGATATTGTTCTTAACAGCTCGATGCTATTATGCTCCGGCTCTTGCCTGGAAAGAGCAGCACAGGAGTACGCTATCATCGTTCTGTTTGAAACGAGATGAGGTACGATGGTCGTGATGTTCTTGGTGGGGAGCTAGAGAATGAGAGGTAGCAGCGAGGTGGACAGCGTTCTTCTCAGCGCAGTTGACGAGATGCAGCATTTTGATGTCAACTGGCAAGAGAGACGCAGGCAAGTCTACTCTCGGTATGCACGGATACACATACAAACGTACTCGTGGGAACTGTGACTACCGAACCTGCATAGGTGACATTGGACGCATCAACTCCGGTACAGATAGACACTTTGGGGTATATCGATATCAAAAGTAAAGCCGAGAAAGCTAGTTCTCACCGCCGACACTATCAGAAACCCTTGGTTTTGCAATCAACGCAGAGAAGGATTATCAGTCGCGGCAGACGGGCCAGCAGCCGCTCAACTGCTCCCCCTCACCAATGTGCGATGTAAAGACATGGAGTGTATCAGCCAGGGTCCTTGAGAGACTTGGTGCAAAAAGAGTCGACTCCATCCACCTTCGACCAAAAGACCTAACGGCCATGCACGAGATAGCGCAGTGAGCAGCCTGTGACTGCAACGCTATGCTGCGTGACGATGCAATGCACTCTCTATCCCCCACTCCGCAAGTAGTCCATACGTCCAGTATTCCGTAGTTGACATGCCATTGCAGCAACACTGCAAGTCGACCACCCTTCATCACTTGCTTAACCAACTACATGTGCTACCTCTATACGTTTACATGACTGTCTTGATAATCCTCCTTCCATATTTGTCTTGACCTGGAGCCGAAGTGTCCACTTGAGAACGAGGATAAACAAGAATTTGACAAGGAAAAAGACGTCGAGCTAACGGGAGCTTCGCACCTTCGGTCTTTTTTTCCTGCAGGTTCCTGCAGGACATGTCTCACATTGCATTGCATTCGGAGGTCGGTCTTCATCCCTCCTTCGGAATCTCGTTGGTTCGTTCGCCTTAGTTTTATCCAGAGATAGGAAGGCAGGTAGAGGTCCCTGGGCACCCTTGCTGATGATTTGCACATCGTCTAAATTTGTATCCTTCAGAACATGATAAACAAGAAAGTTCAGACGAACTACCCTTGCGTTCCATTCCATCTTCTTGTCAATATGTTTCGAAACTTCACCTCCTGGTTCCTCGGTGTGTTTTGGTGTGTTCAGGATATGTGGTTGGGGTGGTGGCTGATTGAGGAGCCCCCAATGAAAGACTGAATGTACGTAGAATAATAGCCACGGTTGAAATGGCTGATATAGCAGAGATCCAGACGGCACAAAACGACCTGCATTGCCTGCCGACGTCTCACAGTCTGGGGAAAGGATGATAAAGCCCCTAAAGATCCCCGAGATATTAATCTATCTCCCGCTCCGGAGCATCGAACAAGGAGAGGCAACGACGGGATGAGAGGGCCATAGACTTCACACATAACCTTACCAGATAGCGTCTCGGCACTTGTGAGGGTCGTTACTGATGAAAGGGGAGGGAGACAGGTGGAGGGGTGCACTGGGATGAAACCCCAGAGCCCAAAACCTGGTTGACCACAGGAGATCGTCGAGATTCCTTTGCGTCAGAACCGCCTGTTTTCTCGTCACTCTCACGCGAGAAGGGGAGAAAAAAGGGTCTCTCGCAGGAGACTGTGTATGAATGCCGGACCCAGCAGACAGTCTTCTGGACTACTGCGCACTCTATTTGTAAAATCGCACCATAGCTACCTTCTGAAGAAGCTTGTCTACCTTAAAACAATTCTTTAAACAGTTCTTCTGGTGGACTGAGGCAAGCAGGGGACAGGAGGCAGGGCGGGCCTCCAACTCCTCTGATGCTATCCTCGAGGGCGCCATCGGGGTGGAAACGAGGGGCACAGTTCAAGGTCCACGAGCCCCTCACCCACGAGCCTCTTCCCCCTCACCCACACAATTATGGTCACCGAGGTTGCCGTGATGGATTATCCGTCCAAAAGACTTCTCCCGGGGACCGGAAGCGGCTCCATTCTCTTCACGGTTGAGGAGAGAAGCCAAGACTGATGAAGTCAATACTGCAGAGTAATAGACAAGCTTGACCGGTTGCATCGGCAGTGAGGTCAGGGTGAAGGCAGGAAAAAGAGAGGCAGGGGATTCTCTCAATACTCTGCTGTCCCTCTCGTCTTGGACGTCGCCTTCTTCGTTTTCACCCAGCCGAGATGGAAGAGATATCAAGAAAAGATTTGTTGTCTGCGTTCGTTTCCCCGGCAATCCTACAAAAGACGGTTATCGGTTATAGTGAAGGCGGTCCGGTCTAGTACTGTATCGGTCTTGAGAGCTCGGCTCGACAGCCGGCGGGCGGTGAAAATAAAAAAGCCAACATTGATGTCTCCAACTTTAGCCAGCCGCGCACTGACCTCTTCTCCCCCTCGCCGGCGATATTGACGATTCCGTCCTGTTCTGTGGATCGATGCTGCTCCTCCCCTTGGCCACACACGGACGGAGGGACGGCTCACCGGGAATTTTGATATTCACAGCGGCGCTTGGAAGAAATATGACAGACAACAGCTCTGTTGTCTCGTCCTTCTCCGCACGAAGCAAATTACGATCCTGCTTTCGATGCAGGTCCCAGTCCAGATGAGGTGGGGGAGGCGAGTTACGACAGCTTCATGACAAACGAAGTGACAGCCAACGGCCTATTAGGGCCAGCCGAGAGGAAAATGTCAGCTGCACCTCGCCTCCCGGCCGAGAGAAGATGGAAATAGAGAGGAAGAAGAAGACAGCCATTCGGAATAATAAGGAGAAAACCAGCTCGATTGTACAACAGTCGCACAAACAGTATGCAGCCGGCCGAGACACGTTTTGCCTCGACCCTCGGGAGAGGAAAACCTCCGCGAGGACCAAGAAGAGACAGACCTCAAGCTTGGCTGAGCTCGAGTCCGAAGACGGACGGCAAGTTGCCTATTCTGCAGCTTCCCATCGAGTTCCGCTAGTGGAGCCGGATAAATCCGTTGTCTCGAAGCTCTTCGTCTTCCTCCTAACCGTGCTCCGGCTGGCTAGCCGTTTTGTGATGTCTGTGATAATGTAGGTCGCCTATTGTGGCTACATCAACAAGAAGCAGCTCAGTGCTCGCATGAACTCGGCAGCAAGCAGCATACGGCTCGTTCGCTTCTTTTCTCTTCTATCTGACTCTCTCTCCATTAACTCTCTCTACCTTCAAAAAATTAGTTTGCCACCGTCGTCGTCATACGTTGTACACCCCATGTTTTACGTGTCGTGACTTCTAGAAGGCCCCTGGGAGAGATCATTCATGCGGTATCGAGGGAAAGCCATGGGCTGAGCACAGCACGGCTGAGATGCTGCCTGAACGACATCGGCGCACCCCGGTCGATTTCTCGGCCGAGCCTGGCAGCGATGTCCTTGTCGGCAGACCTGAGAATCACCTGACTCCTCTCGGGAGGGGATAGATGGGGTGTTGGTGGTCGAGGCCGGCCGACAGAAGACGGGCGGGAGTCGATCATTGATGCTTGTTCTGCTCGACATCGATCCCTAATCAACGCAAAGTGCCAGTGAACCAAGCTCAGACAGGCACGCACACTGGCACTCACACTGGCACGCAAGGCAAGCCGCTCGGCTCGTTATGGCACGCAATATATCGAGGGGGTTGCGGCCGCACGAACGCCCAATATCCTTCCCGCGGTGGCCCCTGCATTTTTGCCTCCATCACGGCGGAAAAGTCCTGCATCCCCTGCTTGTGTCGAGCTTGCCCCGGCATTCTTCAGCAAGCTCGAGCAAGCTCCAGCCAGGTGCACACGGCACCGTAGCAATCATCTGCGCAGTTCGGAGTCATGAACCCTTCCATCCTCGAGGTTGTCAGGATGCCATGTCATGCCAGGCAAGCAACGATATCTGAACGTCCTTGCATCTATCGCCGACAGAGGGCCACGTGGTGGACGGCATCCAGCGCATGCGTGAACCATCAGGTTTAAACTTTCCTGACGTCGGATGCCGGCGTCGAGTTAACAATAACGTTTGGTCCGCTGCCGTCGTTCATGACAGGTGAGCAAGACGATTCGTTGCCGTTCTGTCCCCTCTCTCTCCTCTGCCACCCCTCCACAAGGCTCGCCCGGCCAGTTGCTCGAGTCGGGGCCACACACTCGAGTAGCTGACAGGGAAGGAGGAGGAGGGGAAAGAAAGCAAAGCTGGAAGCAGTAACACACGGACCTGTTGTGCTTTTGGTGGGGGAGAGGGAAAGGTCTCGAGTTGCATCAAGTAAGTGGCAAGAGGATTCAAGCGTACCAAACATGAATATTAGCGATTACAAAACAAAAGTCAGGAAGAGGATACTACTGCTTGAGCGCAACACACAAGCTGTTCAATAGGAGCTTTTCCCGCGTGGGAGCCAAGTCACAGTGGCAGTTGGACACCTGCGTGCTTGCGGAGAGACTAAAATTGGAGTGAGCGTCTGGTGAAAAGGAACAGTAACAAGAGAGAAATAGCGTAGACCAGCTGGCCGCCAGCTAGACCGGTCGGGGCTCTCAGCGGGCGCCGCGGGGTGTCTTTCCGTAGTCTCATCCAATCAGAATCCACAATGCACCCCTCGTCACGCTGCAAAGCCTATCTCTTGGCGGAGTCTGTGCGGCCTAGGAAGACCCTGTGCGTGGGTGCAGACCTGTCTGCGAGTATACCACCTTGCGAGAAGAAAAACAACAAAAACCTCGAGGGCGACCAGGGAAGCAAGCGGCATCGGCGAAGGAACGATGGATGGGTGGATGGATGAGAGGCATTTTCCCTATCTTTGCCAGCAAAGAAAAGAAGCATTTCCGCGATCGTGGCGGAGAGGAGAAAGTTCACAGTCCTCCATGAATACCTACCTACCTAGGTACCCTCCCATCGATCATCTTCAGGACAGTATCTTTTTCGGTGGGGAGGAGGCTCGGGCACCTGCTGATCGCTCTCCGTCATCATCTCGCCTCGTCGACTGCGCCTTGACTGACTGCGGACTGCCTCTTGACAGAAAATATGTCCCTTCTCCGGCTTCGCTCTCAAGCCTCTCCTCCTCCCTCCAGGGACTCGAGAAAGAGGGGTAAAGTTGTAGCGTATGACACAACTGCCATGGCGGCGGCGAAGAACGGCGCCGGCAAAGATTCGGTACCGGTCCGTTCGCAAACCTCTCCATTCCCCATGCCTCCCTCCCTCCCTTCCCTCCCTAATACCTTAGGTATCTATAATAATACAAACTCGGAATACTCGGGACGAGAACACACACACCACATGAACATATAGCTTGGAGTGGGAGGGGAAAGAAAGGCGACTAACGCCCGTCATATATCTGGTGTGCTTGAGCGTGCATGAGTGAGACTGTGACCGGTGCGGAGCGAGGCACCATCACCAGCAGCAGGATGACCAGGAGGAGTAATATGCAAGTTTCCCGCTGCTGTTGCTGATGTTCTGAGAAAGAAAAGTCACAGCAGCAAAGCACCTAGGAGGGAGGTGTTCGCACAGGTAGGTAGGGAGGAGGCACACACATCATCAACACGGACGGGGAGGTGGTGGGGGAAATGGGAAGAAGGGAAAGAAAGGGTTGTTGCCTTTTTCTCCGAAGTGTCAACTAAATACGCGACTGGTCCGTCGAGATCCAAAGAAGCCAGTGCGTTGCGGCGGCCGCACTACTCCGTATACGGTCAAGTTGGCCGTAGCTACATCGTACAGCAGAGAAGGTCCGTCCGTTCGAAGATGTTCGAGATACGCCTCTCCCGTCCGGAAGAGGAAACAATGATGCCAGTCATTTGATCCATCCCGCTGACCGTGTGTGCGCCCGTTGCTTGTTGCTGGCCCGTTCGCTCTACTGATACTCGACTAGCTTCGATGCACCGTGGTGGTCACTGCTTTTTCGTCCTTCACTGGCTGGCCGTGGTGGCCGTTGCCGTTGTCTTGCAACATCGCTGATGCTGGTTTCCGCGGCTGCAGGGCGGAATTCTGCGATGCAGCGGGAATCTGCTGCACCCCAGAGGAGGGACAAGCGCCGCTTTATTTTTTTCCCTGCCCCCTTGGTGTGTTTTAGCCGGATGGCTTTTTTTTCTCTTGTCTCCCTTCCTTTCCTCTCCTTTCTCCTGTTCTCTCCTTCCAGTGGCCTCTGGCGTTGCCCCTCTCCTCTCGATCGCTCCAGACCACAGGCCACCAGCCTTGTTGGGGAAGCAGGCCACCACTCACTGGACGAGAAAGCCGTTTTTTTTTCCCTCTCGGGTTCCCAGGGATCTCTATATCGGAACTCAGATATTGACAGGCATGGCGTGACGGCCGGGGTCAGTTTCCCAAAGCTAGGACCTCCCCTGCACCGATAGAAAGCTCGTTGTCAGGGTGGGGCAACCACCGCTTACAAGTAAAACAACCCCTGTGGACCCGCCGAGAAAACGAAGGCAAAAGGTACATACTGTCGCAATGGGTACTCTGCACTGTGCTGGTGCAACCCGCTGGGATAAGACAGGGTTTACTTGCTTTAGCAGTTTCAAGTCCTTTCTGCTCTCTTGTTCCTCTTCTCCCCTGCCCTTCTGCTCCTTTTCTGCAAGCTCTGTTCTTGGGCGACCGAGACCTCACCCTTTTTGGAGCAGGGGGACAGAGAATGGTGGTTCCCGTCATCCCCTTTCTGGCACTGGTCCGACCGTGGGATGCCATTCAAGGCCTTGCCTTGTGTGGATCTGCTGCAAGGAGGGAGAGAAAAAAGAGAACACGAAGAAAGGAGAGTCACTTCCCTTGAGCTCGCCTCGCTGCCTTTCTCCCCTTGTCGACGGTACCGAGACTGTCAGAGTACCCAAAGCAGCTCGTCCCTCTCTTGAATCTTGACCCAAGCGACAGCGACATCCACATTGCCTGGCCTGGCTGGCTCACTGCTGGGTCCTCCTGTCACTTTTTTCTCGGTGGAGCGAAGTGACAGACGAGCCTACGAGGACCTATGAGTACGCAGAGACGCGAATACGCCCTCACTTTTTGTTTTCTGTGCGTGTCTTCAGTCATACCCACTTCTCCAGTCTTCTCTTGTTTTTCCCTCTGCTGCTGTTGCTTGTTGTTCCCTCGCTTGCCAGCCAGGTGCCAGGGCTCCATGTGCTTAATGGAGAGATGTTAAAACTGTCTGCATGCCCTCAATTTTCGTGCGTGCGTCTTGTTCCTTTCCCCCCACTCCTTCAAAGTGACCAAGCGAGGTCCCCTTGTTGAGGCATTAGATGGTGATGCTTGTGGCTCTCGAGAAGGTCCTGTGATATACATATAATAGCCTCTCGACCTCATCACGCAAGGCAAAACAAGCGTCCAAGGATTTCAACCGCCTCACAAGCGTGCAGAGAGGCCGGCCGTCCCATATTTCCTGTTCTTATTTGCCGGCATCATATCCTCGTCTTTTGGGATCATCTTGCTTCTTCCCTGTCTTTCCCTGCGCCTTTCTTCCGCCTGCCTGCTTGCACCTTGCATAATAGCGTACTCCGTACCATACTTGCCTGCATACACCCATCACCTCACTCACCTACCCTACGAAGAAGAGCAGGCGGCCCATCAACCTCTGACGGTCTCACTTCTCGACCTCCTCCCCTCCCCTCCTCCTCCCCCCTCCATCCCTACCTCCTCTCCACCCTCCTTCTCCGCCTACCGCCCTCCGCACACCCTTGGACCACCCACCAGAAACATCTCTCCCGCCCAATGGCTCACATTGTAAGCTGCATGCTTCCTACCGAGCAGGACACGGTCCGGGACAATATTAGCCACAGCCATTATATATCAACGCCCGCCTCCCCACAAGCTCGAAATGATCCGGTACGTCTACGTCCACGGCCGAAGCTGCTGCAAGCACTTCCGCTCTTTTTTGTTCTCCTCTTTCTATTCTGTCGTCCACTTCACTACCGTCACTTCCTCTGCCGTGACCCGTCTTTCCCTTCCGTCCTTGTTGATATATACTTGCCGTTGGCCCAAGCTTACAACCAGCCGCATCCTTCGTCAACGACGACGACGGATGGTACTCTACCTCCAGATACCGCAGAACATCTTAGAGAGACCAACACCAGCGGCAACTTCGGACAAGTCTTTCGTGTGGAGGATGTATCAGCCCGAACGCAAATATCAGCTCTTCCCCAAGGACAAGCAACAGCCTGTCACGGGGAAGGCGCTGGATCCCGAGCAAGCCTTCGCCCTTGCCATGGGCCAGAATGGAGAGAAGACGGAGAAGGCAGCCGCTGGCAATGGCCTCCGGCTGCGGATCAAGGAGCACAACCTCAACCGGCGACGCAAGGTCAGCGTGCCCGAGCTAGGCCCAATGACCACCGTCCAGGAGGTGCCTATGGATTCTCGTATGTCTAGGATTCCACTCAAGCGTAGCACATAGCTTTTCTAGCTCTGGCAGCCCGAGGCAGCCCGAATATCAAGGTAAAACTGACCAGAATCTGTTCACAACCATCAGCTACGATTCCCGGAAGGCCACCTCTTCATGAGCGCTCCGTCAGCGCTCCTGGAAACAGCCTGAAGCACCACCACCTGGCGGACGTCATGATCTGCCACAGCCCTATACTCTTCGAGAACACGCCACTTGCTGCTTCCGCCACCACCAGCCCACTCGGCACCAGCACCTCCCTGGAGTCGCTGAGGTTTGCCCAGAAGCAGGCGGCCAAAGCACCTCTCTCGCCCAAGAGCCTCGCTCCCCTCGTCATTCCCACCTCCTCCCTGAACACCTCGGCGCATCAGCACTCCGCCTCAACCTCAGCCGGTCCCCGCCTGACCAGGCAACTGTCCCTGAACCGTCTGCGTTCGGGCAGCAATCCCGTCGAAGGCGGCCTCCGGTCCGCCCGCACAGACGACTCCTCGCCGAAGGCCCGGACGCCATTCACGCCCCTCTCGGCCGCTCTGACGACGCCCAGGTCTGCCACAACCGCCCACACGAACTCGACGCTTCCCACGCCCATCTCGGCGCCTCCCATCGACACCCACTCGTCCCCGAAGGCGGGCTGGGGAGAGTCCCCCCTCCCGGCCATTACCACCCCGAAGGAGCAGAAGGAGACTTTCCTGGACACCAGCGTCACTCCCAAGCCCGCCGAGGCCGAGGCTAGGCCGCCAATACACCACAACACCCACGGCCACCGCAGGAACCAGTCCGAGTCCGCAAGCATCAGCATTATGGAGCGAGGCCGTCCTCGCAAGCGGAGCGATATCGTGGGCGGCCCAACCACCAGCGGGGGACTAGGACGCTCCCTCTCTAAGCGCAGCAAGAGCGCCGAGCGACGGGCGTTCGAGACCCTGCCCAGAGGGTGGAGGACAACCGAGGCGGCCTCCGTGCTCGGCCCTGTCGAGGCGGCCGCCCTCCAGCGGCAGGCCCTGCAGCAAGCCGCCAGGTTCGAGGTCCTCCGCAAGGAAGACGTCGAGAACCTGTCCCGCGAGCTGCGGCAGCTGGACGAGCGCACCGAGTACCTGCGGCGCACCTACACCTCCCTCCGAGCCGGGCGCCGCAACCTCCACTCGCGCATCTGCCAATACCTCCGCTCGCCCCGCGTGGCCAAGTTCAGCCACGACTCGATGCTGAAGCAGGAGGAGGCGCTCGCGGAGCTCGACACCTCGATCGACGACTGGGTCGGCAAGCTGGAGCAGGCGGAGAACCGGCGTACCCGCGTCCGCCAGAAGCTGCTAGAGCACGTCGCCGCCGCCGCCACCCTACCGCTCAGCCCCATGTCCGCCGGTGGTTGCGTCCAGGGCGTCAGCGAGAGCCTGCAGATGGCCATCGGCATCCGTCCGCCCCCGGCGAACATCTCCACGCCTCCCCGCAGTCCAACCAAGTTGTCTTCGTCGTTCGCAACCCACAGCAATAACACCTGCTCCGGCTCCAACTCCGGTTCCGGCTCCGCCTCCTCTGGCTCCCCCTCGCCCCAGCGCTTCGCCGCCCACGTGCCGTCCACCATCGTGGAGCAGCCCGTGTGCGAGGAGGAGGCCGCGGCCGCCGAGGAGGCGCTCCGCCGCGCCGCCGTGGAGAGCATCCGCGTCTACGCCGGCGACGACGTCTACGCGCTGCTGGCGGACGTCGAGAGCGAGTTCACCAAGATGCGCGCCGCCGAGGACGAGCAGGTCCAGGTCCGGATCCCCGTCGCAGCCTCGGAGCACGAGCGCAAGCAGCTGCACCGCGCGCGCAGCCACGAGCTGCTCAACGGCGGTCTATCCAAGAAGTCGTCGGCCAACAGCATCTCGTCTGGCAGTGGCAGCGGTTCGTCGCCGACCCGTGCTGTGGCCCCCGCTCCTCCCCTCAAGGATGCGGCTGCTGAGGGCGAGATCTTCCTCACCAATGCTGTCTTCCGTCCTTGAAACCAAGCACTTTACATTCTCATGGCATTTCCTTTTGCCTCTTCTTTGCCTTTTCTACGTATTCTATCTTTTTTTTTCACTTTCGCACGATGCTTCATTCATAACGACTGATTTACACTATGATCACGTCCATTCATTCATTCATGAGCATTTTCAACATTTTCAACTTTTCTTCACATTCGTACGCTCATTTCGTCCACGATGTTCACGGCCGACCCAAAAATCCACGATCCTTTGCGAGCACTGATTGATACCTTTTTTTTTCACTTCTCTTCTTTTCTGATCCCTTCTTTTCGTGTGTGCCCCCAAAGATACCCCAAGCGCGGTTCGAATGATAACGGCCTCCTTTTTCTCTTCCCCCTTATTGTTTATTTTTATTATTAGCATTTACACGCCAAACAAGCGAGCAAGACACTCATTCATCCTTGATTTTTTTAAAGCGACAAAAGCGAACAACTTCTTTTTTCACGTTTCGCGCCGCCCTCACCATTTCCTTCACAAAGTCCTTCTCATCTTGTCGTTTCCATCGCATCATCAATCGGCGTTTTTGCTTTTTTATTTACAAACTGCTTCTCTGGTCGGGTCGTGCACCCGCAGAACTTCTCGCAGTCTCATGTCCGTAACGGCCGGCTCACTTAACAAAAAACACAGTCTGGTTCACACAAACCCCCCCTTTTCTCCTATCTTGTCTATATTCATCATTCAATTCGGGGGCATCCTCGAATCAGACTGCAGGCTTACTCCATCACATCTCTTATTTTTTTCACCTTCCTCCGCCCCGTCTTTTTTTTTCTAACTCCAAACCTTTACCCCTTCATAACATTCGCCCCATTTCATCACAATTTGTATGTTTTACCGACCTTCCTATTTCACCTAGCTTTTGTTTCACAGACAGGCGGACAGGCAGGCAAGCAGGCAAAAAGACGCCCTCGCTATTGGCTTTTAGCTGCTTTGCTTTTTTTTCTTTGGGCATACAAAATGCATTCAAAACAAACCTCCTTCTCGGAAGAGACCTCGGAGTTTTTTCGTACCTGCTGTACCACCCACCACCAATAGTACATGTGACGTCCTCCCTGTCCGACCACGGACCTCATCCATCATCCATGGACGGATGGACAGCTCGCATCTTTTGGTTTCTTTGCCTTTCTACCGGGATGAGAAAATTTTGTCTCTTCTCAATTGTGCATTGTGTGGGGAAAGCGAATACGGTGAACCGGAAGGGGCAAAATGACGTGGTGATGCTCGGTGCTGAAACGCGAGTGCATCAGGGGTATCTTGCTTGTAGTTGCAGAGGCGGCTGCGCAGGGCGGGAGGATCGCCCAGCCCGGACTTGCATCATATCTCACCACTTCTCGCAATGAGCCGTGGCATAGAGAGCTTGACCGGTCAATGTTTTTTGCCATCGTGGTGGCAAATATGTGCGCGGGAGGAGCTGGAAAGGAGGGGGAAGATTGAGGAATGTGCTCGGTTCTCTCTTGCCTTGCTATTTTGATACCCCCGTGCCCACCGGAAAGAGTCTTTTTTGAATTGAACACATATAGCCCATAATCCATGCCGCGGTATATCCAACAGCCGTGTACGTGATGCGACCAGTGCGGTGTAAGTGCCAGTGCGAGTGCCATGCATCATACGCCCAGCATGAGAAGTCGGCGTATGCCGCCAACATCAGCAACAGACAGCCCTCTCTCGCTATCACGTTTTATTTTCGCATCTCTTGACCTCAACCCAGAAAGCTGCTCACTGTCCCGTGGGCCAGCAGCTGTCGTCGATCTTTTTTGGGCCTGCCGCTTTGTCTTTTATGCCTTCCAGCTCCTCGACTGCTCGACAGCTATCCCGTGATATGAGCCCGTCAGCTCACTTGCTTCTCAGCTCTCCCCAGTCAAGGCCCAGGCCGTCAAGAGACCATGCATTTTTCGTCGATCCCCCACCTCCACCTCCCCAGAAAACGAGGCCGATGACTACCGAGAGACCTGGTGTGAGAGGGGGCGGTACAGCTCTCGTCACATCTACGTCGATCCTCGACGCAGGGTCGACTGATTTGGTTCCCGTCTTTTGATATGCCGCCATTATCATCAAGACCTCTCCAAATGTGGATGGGATTCAACGAAGACTTGATTCCACACCTAGCTACCTACCTACCTCAGCCCCCAAAAAATTAATGTCCCCGCAAAATTCTCTCTCCCTTTCACACCACTTTCACCACTGCACAATTATGGCCAGTTGT